>RXPK01000746.1:0-120965 GCA_004143645.1 Protaetia brevitarsis
GTAAGCATAAATAGTAGATGTAGGTAAGTGTACACATGTTGAATGTAAAATCTGGTTTGTTAGTCAACAAGTGTTAAGGTCAAATAATATTTATAAACAAAGTATACAAACACGCAAAACATGGTATGTAAGGTTAGAGATAAGTAGATCAGTTAGAACTAGCACAAGAACTGAATAATTAATACCATAGCTAGTATAGTAAAATTAATTGTGCTTGTAATTGATTCTTTTTACTTACGGCAAATTGCAATAGTATGTAACTTTGCACTACATTGCAAGAAACTGTTAGAGACGTGAGCATAAATATGTAAATGTAGGTTAAGGTGTACACATGTTTGAATGTATATTTGGTTTGTTAGTCAACAAAGTGTTAAGGTTAAATAATATTTATAAACAAAGTACACAAACACGCAAACATATTTATGTAAGGTTAGATATAAGATAGCACAGTAGGGTAGCATAAGAATAGAATTGATTATTGATTAATTAATAGCCATAGGTAGTATGTAGTAGCGTTATACTGTGATATTGTTATCCGACGTTATGCGACGTTTTCATTACTAATAAACTGTGTGTGATTAAAAGAAATCAACCGAACCAAAAGACCAAAACCCATCACATGGCTATCCTGCCAGTCCGCCATCACACTACGTTAGGGAAAACTATTATTTTACCTGATAATTCATCGTCGAAGGCCGGAAGACCATTATGTCTTTGTCTAGCTGCTAGGCTACCAGCTGAACCTATTGAGCCAGCTTCGATTGCTGTTTCCGCTATAGACATAGCATGTAAAGTGTTGGTAATGCTTTTTCTGCAGAAGAAAATCATTGCAATTTGATAGATTCACAAAGTTTGCTTACAATACCTAAACGCTAGGCTTCCAATTCCTGGTCTGACGAATATACTGGCAGGTTCTTGATTTTCATTACTGTTAAGCTCGTGTATGAAATCCGGTTGCGAAACCGAACGCGTTAGATTAGTTTTAGCTATCGGTTTATCGTTAACTTCATCTTCTTGATCGCTTAGGTGATTGCCATTGAAGACGCCGTTTAATTTCGTTCTGGTACTCTTGGTATTTTCTACTGTGCCGGAATACAGCACCTCCGAGTCCCTCCTGAGCCCTTTCAAAGATCGCACAGATCGTTTACCGTCCTCAATTTCGCTTATCTGCAAATTATAGTGTTTTTCTGTTTTGGGTTTTCTTTTTTTTGTCAAATGTATTTCACTATTTCCCACCCTTATTTATCAAAACTTTTTCACATTATTGCTAATGATTTAATAAGCGATTTTGGAATAGACGGAAGCACAAGAATAGTTAACACTGCGTAGGCTTTCACGGCCGGTGTAACTATAACTAACAGCTTCTTGCGGGTTTCGCCGTGTGTCAAAACTTTCGCTTGAGCGAAACCCGCAAGAAGCTGTTAATTAGTCACAAGAATAGTTCTTTAGAAATCCGCATTGACAATTGATTTATCGCATACAGGATGTCGTCATATCTGGACTGGCCAACTACCATTCCTCTGATTATTATTATTAAAGCAGGTATCTCGTTCGAGATTTTGTTGTTGTTTCGGCATTCACTCTTACATATCTGTCATAACAATATAGTGATGTAGTTTTGACAATTACGAAAATAGTTTTGACAAAAGTGGAAATAATGTTACATACACAGCACCCTCCTTGATTAAGACGTTAAATAGTTTTGGGAAATAACGAAATACTGTAATATAAATTTAAATGTGGCCATTTGGAAGTGCCAAAATCGTAATGCATACTTTAAAATCATTCTCTGGGTGGATGTATTTATTTTTGGACGCCATAGCTTTTTTCTGGACGGGACTGCTGTACATTCTAGTCACGGTACCGCCGGAAACGAGTGCACTGAAACTAGTTCTTGGTACCGCTGGTGCTGCCCCAGCGTAACTCAGATTAGAGACGGAACTGCTTCTCATGCGGTTCTTTAAATTGCTGATCACTGATAATCTATGATGCTCCTTTGTTTGTTTTTTGTGCATCTTGCTGTCTTGCATTTCCATTTTGGCTTGTCTTTTGTTGAATTCCTGGAAAAATGGGATTATTGAAATTAGCCCGAAATAGCTCAATATTATGGTTACTCGTTAAAATTATATTTATATCACACAGGCTGTTCCAAAAGCATTAAAAGTATTAAAATTGAGTTTTTTTAATGAGACTTCCTGTATATTATTGCATTTTTGCTTTCTCCGATCAAAATAAGTGCCTTATAAGTGGTTTATAATATCTAACCCTTAAGGTTTTTTCAAATAATTTGAATTTTGTGAAGATCTAATCTAAATTTCATGTGCCATCTTATACAGGATCATTCATATTCATTCATTCATTCATTCATTCATTCATTCAAGTTAGGGTGGGCACTTGATGTCCGGGCACTTGAGCAAGGTGCTTACTGTACCAATCCCTATTAATTCTCTTATTTCCTAAGTCTTCCTAAGTTCTAGTTACTGGGTTCGAGACTGCCTTAATGACAGCCTGGCTGTCAGTCATTATATTAATTTTCCTCCCCATACAGCTCCCTTTTGCAATCATTTCTGCACAGGCTGCAAGGGCGGATACGTCTGCCTGGAAGACCGTTGTATGTTTCTCCAGGCTTATAGATATCCTTTGATTAGGACTGGGCCCACAAATACCGGCTCCTGTGCCTTGGCTGGATTTGGATCCGTCCGTGAACCAGTTTATCATAGCAGCAATCTCACTGCGTGCTTGGTCCTCTGTTCGGGTATGGAGATTTTCACCTTTTCAGTGAAGATACATTTCAGGTGCCATGCTGTTCCGTGGGATTTGCAACAATGGCCCGTCCACATCGTGCCCGTAGTATAAGTGTGCCTCTCCACCTTGAATTGGGATGCCACAGGTTGTTGGCTTTCAGTCTAAGGATCGCATTCATTGCCTCCGCTCTCACATAAAGCTCCAGCGGGGGGAGGCCCACAATAGTCTCCAAAGAGGCGGTCCCTGTGCTGTTAATTGCACCAGTGATACCCAGCAACGCCTGTCTCTGAACAGCGGTTAGCAGTTTCGCTGCGGAGGACACTTCTGTCCTCTTCCACCAGACTACTGCCCCGTATGTTATTGCTGGTCTTATCACGGCAGTATATAGCCAATGGATCATCCTCGGCCTTAATCCTCAGATTTTGCCAGCAACTCTCCTGCAGCGCCAGAATAGTTGCGTAGCCCTGGTCGTTGTTTTGACTAAGTGATTTTTCCAGCTCAGTTTCGCATCGAGGGTAATCCCCAGATACTTTACTTCCTTGGTTAATTGTAACTCCTGCCCAAACAGTCTAACGCCGTCTAGGTCATTGAGTTTCCTTATACAGGGTGTTCAAAAATTAAAACTAACGTGGCTATAAGTTGATTAATTTAAGTGGGACGTCATATTTTTTAACTTACCAGCACATGTACCTTTTAATTACCTGTCGAATGATATAAATTTTAATTCTTCGCGTTTTTGCACCATTTGGTATTTTTTAAATGAATTACTAATTACTAATATACCTAATTGCCAATGGTATTTAGAAATGTTAGATATAATTCGTTTAGTTTGTCACTTTTGCCTGCAAAGTCTGTTTTTGCGGCTTTTTATAATACTTTCACTTTCCCTAAACTGGTTTAATATCATCAAAACGGTTGATTTAGAACGATATCTTTCAAGAAACATTGAGTACAACTTTGATGACACTCTCCAAGCACAATGCTCATATTGAAACGCCCTTTTGAGTACAACGGAATTCAAATAATAATGATCTAAAGTTCCATAAAAGGAAACAAAAACCTAAATTAGCCATTTTTGAGATATTACTAAACCAATTTAACAAAAGGTTTAGGTAAAAAGTGTAAAAAAAAAAAACAAAGAGAAGGTATGTAAAAATAATGTTTGCTGACTAAAGTGATAAGACAAAATGAATTATCTAATATTTTTAAATACCGTAGACAACTAGATACATTATTTAAACCTTTATTTAAAAGACACCAGGGGCCTGTTGCATAAAAATACAATTACAATTTACAGGTGATATTTTTTTACAATCTGTCAAAATTTGACTTACAGGCGTTGCAAAAATATATTATATAAGTAAAATTTTGACATATTGTAAAAAAATATCACTTGTAAACTGTAATTATACTTTTATGCAACAGGCCCCAGATGGTGCAAAAAATCGTTTTCTACATTAATTAAATAATTAAAAGGTAGTGTCGAAGACAAAAGTCTTGACTCAAAATTAAAGAGAAAAATACTGAAATACTGAAACCCCAATGATTTTATCTCTATTTTTATGTCAAACTTGAGTCAAGACTTTTGTCTTGATGATGGTATATTTGCTCGTAAGCTACAAAATAAGGCGTTCTATTGAAGTTATAGCCACTTGAAGTTCTTATTTGATTAGTTTTAATTTTTGTACACCCGTATAAGATTGCAAGTTTGTTGTAATTATATTACAAAATATGGCCTATTGTTACACGTCACTGTAAATGTCGTTTACGTAATTTATATATTTCTTAGATATTTGAAACATGAAAATTAGTTTAGATTTTCATAAAATTCAAATTATAAAAAAAAAATTACTAACTAAACCTTAGTTAACACACATACGTATAACTTTGATATGATTTGGAACACCCTGTGTAATATGAAAATAATTTTAAAAAGTAGATCTCCATACATCCCAAAAGAATTTTTTTTATTGAAAGCAGATTAGCAACATTTTTCAGTAATTTTTTTTATAAATACCAAATATTGTTAGAAAAAATTTCAGATATATTTCCAAATTACACGAATCGAACATATGTTCAATCACACAATAACAATTCCATAAAACTATCACTTATTTCTTGCTATCATCAAACGGTTCACATAGATTGGTGCCCTAAGGACTTATTTATTGTAGTCGACTGTACAAAAAAAAAACAGATTTCTTATTTTGATCTATTCAAATAACAACAATCGATAATATTTTATGTATCACATAATTATTATATCAATAATTAAAAAAAAATCTATTTTTTATCTCAATATTTAAAGATGCATAACATACTCATGTGATGATTGTATATTGACACGCATAATTTTAAGGATATACAGCCCAGGATAAAACAATGACACTGTCATTATTATGGCTGTCGGGCACTGCAAAAAAACTTCTATTTCAAACTCAATCGAAACAAAAAGTAAACTACATAAGAACACTATTAGCAAAAACACTTCAACAATAAACTGAACTATTACTAAGTTCTAAGATAAATACAAATAAAAGACTAGGAATCACTACGAACAAGCGACATAAGTGTATATCATAAAACAATTAATATACAATGTATAAAATATTTAAGGATGTATTTTACATTTATATTGATTTAATATTTTTGTGTTATTTGCTTTACTTGTTTTTTTTTTCATCGAACAATAAATTTCCCAGACATGATAAAAAAAGAAGCATTATTTTTTTTATACATACACAGATAGGTATGTCTAATTTAACATATAAGCACATCAATGCCTACTCAAAACGGTAAAGTGCTGATAACAGCGAAATTTCAAACATAGCAAGATAAGACCAAATGAACCGATGCTGATAAACCTGTTTTTGCATTAACCGATTACGCTGAACTAGAAAAGTACATCATTCAACCTAAAATACTCCAATATATTACACCCGGATACGATATACTGGCAAATAACAGCCACTAATATAAACAAACGAAAATAAAGGTGTAAACAAGACGATAAATCGCCCATAATTTACCTTTATTCGCTTTTCAAGTTCCTTCTTGGCTTTCTCTTTCATATGCTTCGCTTTCTTCTTCTCCTGCGTCTCGATTTTAGCCGCCACGCTGTCCAAATACTTCATTATGTCTTCCTTATCGTTGATTCCAGCAAGTTCTTTCGGCGTCCTTTCATCGATGTCCAGTGCGTAAATATTAGCGCCGAAATTAACTAGGAATGTTACGATATGCTTATGCCCTTGCGCTGCTGCTAAATGTAGAGCCGAATTTCCAAAAAAATCTGCTTTATCTGGATCACCACTAAAGTAAATAAAAACGTATTTATTTTTAAATTTTTAAACGACTTTTAGAATTTCGTTTGTACGAGCCTCAGTAGCGCAGTAGGCAGCGCGTAAGTCTCATAATCTTAAGGTCGTGAGTTCGATCCTCACCTGGGGCAAGTTTTTTTTTTTTTTAAATTCAATCAGGAAATATTTTTTCATATATTTATTTATAAATAAATTATAAAAATAATTACCCTCGACCACAAAGTAGTCTTAAAGCTTCCAGATTTCCATAAAATGCTGCATAAAGAGTCGGCGTCATTCCTTGTTCATCCTTGCTGTTGCAGTCCTTTCGTGTGGCTTCCTTCAAAATTTCTATCATGCCATCTTTGGCAGCTCTAAATTAAATTTTACCTGTCAGCGTTTAATGTATTCACGTAGTTTAATAGAAATATAAGAGAATAAAATAGCAAGAAAGTGGTTTGTGCTTAAGAATCTTATCCATTTTTTATTATACAAAATATTACTAATATCATTTAAGTTATGGTTTAGTAATTACTTAATACGTCTGAACTGCGAATTATACACTGGAATTTCAACGCTGCTTTAATTGATTGGAGTTGATTAAAATTAGAATTACTGAAAGATGGAGCTTTACATCTAGCAATAAAATAGATGATTTTACCTCTGTTTCAATGGAGATTAACAAAAAGTGTTATTAAAGTAAACGATTTTTATTTAAATAGAAATGAAACCCTTTTGTTTTGTGTAGTTAGCAATTTTAATATGCATAGAAAATCCTTTATCGTTGATTTTATTGCCTGATCTAGTCAGGATAGAAACCCAGGTATGTGCTATCCAAAATGTACTTAAAAAATAATTTTGCCTATAGATTAACAAGGAGGATTATATCATTTTTGTGACAAGTGTTTTTTTTAAGTAATTTTATCTAGAAAAGATATCTAAAGAATTTGCCTCTGAAGATAGTTGTATAACCAATTTTAATATGCAATATTTTATGTAACGTCTGTATATTTTTATCATTATTTATCCTAGATACGTCAAAAAACTAAAATCTACCAAAAAAATAAAATAAAAAGTTTTAACTGATTTCGTTTTTTAAGATTTAGAAGAACTTACTAATTTATTTAATTAAACAGATGGATATAAATTGAAAATACAGGTAAATAGCAAAGAATAAAATGGCAAAATAATAAATTTGACGGGGAATATTTACACACTTTATAACCTAATCAGTATAAATATCGTTTCACTTGAAAATGTTATAGATGTGATAAATTTTGCAGCCAATAATAATACACAATTCGGTTTGTATGCACCACACACAATAAAATAATTACTTGATTGCTTATAAATAAGTTACTTTTGAGTGTAATTTCTCCGAAAATAAAGATCAAAGAAAATAATTAAAGGAACAATATACTTTCAAAATTTGCACGAAATAAAATCGTTCTATAGATTGCTTATTACAGATAAGATCTATTGTTCTAGAGCATCTTATATTACTAATTGGAATAAAATGGTATTTAGGAGTTTTAGGGAATCAAAATCAAATTTATCAGATTTAAAGTAAGATAAAAAATAATGTGTATAATTTAATCATTGTACGCATATGCAAAATAGAATGCATTTAGAAAAGATTTTCTTAATTGGGTACAATGAATTAATGATAGAAGAAGATAAAGTATTATTGTAAGGTTATAATGGACTAATCTTCTAATTTAACGGATTTCCAACGCAACAGGTATAAAATGAGAACTCTTTTACATTCTTATTGTCTTTCAAACTATAATTTATCAAGTTTTTGATAAATTGTCTGATTAGATTCATATCAATTTGATTTATATTATCTACAATTACTAAATTATATGTAGGTACATCTATTATTGTTCTAGTTTCTTAATACTAATGTAAAGTATGTAATATATGTATTACTATAAATGAATACATAAAAAAAAAGTTTTAATGGTCAAGTACATCGGATATAAATCACTGTCATCATATCATCTGATATTAACAAGCATTATAAGGACATATATTATCAGGAATCTATAAATCATGTTTGGAATTTATTCTAGAGGCATTTAGCACGTTATAAAAGTCCCCCTTTTCTTGTTAATGTATTGTAATTCAAATATACTTACTTATGGTATCTATCCGTTGTCATTTTTGCCTTAATCTACCTATTTAACATCTAAAAAACACTAAAACACACTTTCAAAATACTGCACCGACCGTATATATAGAAACTAATTCAGTTTAACGCACCTGTAGTTACTACACGAAACTTTGTTGCACTTGTCCACTATTCACAAAGAATTAGGCTATGTATCTCGGGAAAAATGCTTTTATCGCTCGTTTCATTTTGAAATCGATATTGGGCACTTACTAATCGCGATCCATTGAGAAAAGGTGACTCAAACAAACGCACAAAATGATAAAGTAGAGAGTAATTGACGTAGCACCTGCTGCTCTGGGAATTGCACGGCTTCTGTTGTGTTCGGTTTTCACGAGACCGGCCGAAACACACCGTTCGTTACATGGTAGATAATTTATAATACTCATATCTAGATAGGTGAAGTGTTTTTATTACAAAATCCAGTTTCGAGAGAGGTGTTGAAGGCGCGAAGATTCGAATTCGAAGTTGGATGTGCAGGTGTTTCGAACGGAATGTGTTATTTCTATCGGTTTATAGATGGCGATGATGTCGGAAAGTAGAAATCTGTATCTCGATCTTATGACGGCTCAGCTATTCTCCGTGAGATGGCGCCACCTGCATCACAGAAAAATTAATTAAGGAAGTGAAAGTGTAATATTAAAAAAAAGTATGTTAATTTAAATTAGTTAATATAATTCTTTAAATATATATAAACAGAATAAATAAAAATAAGTGTAAAATATAATTTAATAAAAGAATAATAATTTTGCACGAAATCTTTCGTATAAAACGAAAAAAAAATATAGTATATATAACCACAATAATAACACACCGAGATTATAATTTATAGATTAATGGGCAGTTAAGGCCCGCAGGAAGAGCCCCGAACGGGATAAAAAAAGCGACCAACAAGGCGAACCACCTGGAATCACTTTGGCGCGGTTTAATTGAAGTTTGAATTATGGCCGCTAGGTGACGCCTACCATCTCTGGTGCGGGTCGTGCTAGGTGTGAGATAGCCGCCGCTTGAGGAGATGGAGGTGTTATAAGGAATTCCTTCGCTCCTATTCCCTCTATTTTTAAATAAATTATAGACGACGCGCGACCATAAATCATCGTAAATATAAGAGAGGGAATTAGTTTTAATCTCCGGGTCGATGGTGAACGTGTTGTATGGTATTTTTACGGGTTGTAATGTTATTAATTAATGTTTGGATGTTTTATATAATAAGGTTTATGCATTTTTAAGTATTTCTGAAATGTTAGTGTAGTAGAAATATTTATATGGAATATCGCTAAACGCATTTTAGAGTAGACGTAATAAGTAATTTAAATTACGCGCCAAATTATACTATGGAGAATTTTCGTACTATGTACACAGAGATTCAAAATGATTGTCAATTCCGCTCCTATAGATAGTAACAGGGTGTAGGTATATGCCGCGTGTTTGTAATGAAGGTTTGAACTAAGTCAGTGTTGGAACATAAGAAAGTAAACGGATCTGTCATAAATAAGGAAAACGTAACCTATATTTGAACTCGCATTATATAAACGACTATGGATTGGCGTTTCTGCTTGTAAACATGAAATGTAATTAATTTAACTTTATTAAATTATGATTTTACAATTCAGTACTAACTGGTGTTTAACTAAATTTATTTATTACTTTAAAATATAACATACAATTAGTATAATTATTAAGTGACAAAACTGCATCTCTCAGTTCTTCTGTGGTATGCATGCAGTTTCTATAGATCCTATTTTTTAGATAGCCGAACATGAAGTAATCTAATGGGGGTTAGATGAGGCGATCTTGGTGACCATCTTTGTGCTCTAACGAACCTGTCAGCAAAAAACTGTTGAAGATATTGGCAGGTTTGTCGAGCAGTATGTGCTGGAGCATTATCGGGCTGAAAATAACCTGCTTCAAGCTCATTTTCTTGTAACTCTGCAATAAACAATTCCAACATCTGCTGGTAACGTTGGGCTGTTACAGTTTCCTCGAAGAAAATTGACCCTATTATTACCAATAATAGACATAGCTAACCAAACTCCAACTATTACGGGATGCAATTGCGTTTCTCGAAATTCGTGTAGATTTTCTGCAGACCAGATACAATAGTTTTGTAAATTGATATAGTCTGTAGATAAAACCAGGCTTCACCTGAGAAAAATGATTTGTTTAGCAAGTCATCGTCCCTTAAATTGTTATTAAACCAATGACAATATTCCAATCGCCTATCGTGATCTAATGGTAATAATTCCTGTACCGTAGAAACTTTATAGGGATTAAAATGTAACTTTCTTTTGACAGCTTATTGCGCTGAAGTGTATGATAAGCCCTATAAAATTATAAAATGTAATAAACTATTTCACTTAATGTTAATATTGATTTTTTACCTGTTTGTTGAGCTAATTACCACAGATAAATTCCCTTATTTTCTTACAGTATTCAGAAAAACTATTGTAGATGATATTAGATGTAAATATAAACGATTTGAAAAAAATTATAAGATAAATAATCGAAAGATACTACAACACGCACGCCAATGTCGCTAAATGTCAAGAAAAATTCATTTAATGTATGAAATTTGTATGTAGCTAACTTCGCTCATTAAATTGGTAATAAGTATAGATAATTTTTTCCGGAAAACAGTTTCTTTCTTCCGACAATCATTTTGAATCACATGGTATATTTGGTTTCAAACTAATATTTTTTCTAATTTATTCTAATTGGTATTGCCACTTCTCTGCTTATAAACATAATCTAACCAACGAAACTTAAATGAAACCCAAATAGTACAATTGCTTACAATGTCACATCTTCCTCAAATTAAATGCGAATGTAAGCTCTACAAATCTTCGATTGCTTATGCAACCGGAACTACAAGTACTCTACACCTAGCGATATGTGATAATCAAGAATTTATTGAACTTAGATTCGTATTTAATTTGAGAAAGATAGTACAATGCATATCAATTGGAACTAACATTTGTCGTTCCTTTTATCCATTTGAAATCCATGTGCATTACATTCAAGTAACGAAAGGTACTTCCATAAAATATCCATGGGTGATACGATGCAATTGCTTAGGGATATCTGTATGCGGTAGAAAATAAATTGCGTTTGATGGGTCTCAAGATAATTGTAAAATGTTAAAGAATCAGTACGTGAAAACTCAACCAGTGTTACAAATTATTGCCTGACATGTTTCGGCTGACTAGTCATCTTCAGGGCCGTCTAAATAGCAAATAACCAATACAAGCATACAAGAAAAGTTATTAAATTATTCACGTCAGAGCACAAGCAAAAATATAAAACTTGAAGGAAGAATACACATATTAAAACTATTAGTTAAAAGATAAATATAAAATTTAAATTTAAAACGATAAAATAGGCAGTATATAAAACAGTATGGGAATTAAGTAAACATGTTTTTACAAACTTTAACTTAAAAGTAAAAAAAAAGCAAAACAGGGAATTTGAATGAGAAATAGAAATAAAATTAGATCAAAATTGTAAATATAAGAAGATAGATTCTATTTCTCATTTAAATTCACCCTTTTGCTTTTTTCACTTTTACATTAGGCCGATTTTACATTATGCTGAATTTAGTATAAAATTTTGATATAAATTTGCCATTAAATATTTCAGATTATAATACACGAAAAATTGTTTGTAAATTTCGCCCCAAATTTCGTACTAATTATTTAGAACCTGTTCTATTTTCTCATTCATTTGACAAGCGAAATATGCGCTCGCAGTGTGTGAATTGTATTTAACAAAAGACATCAACAGTTGAATTTTATTAATTGAATCATCATTCTTTCAAACTTTACTGACCCCGACAAAGACAAAATTGACTGATTATTTAACATAACATTTGTTAAACATATACAAGTTTTTATAATCTATAAAAAAAATGCATTTTATTTCTAGAATTATATTTAAGCTTTGGAATATGTTTATAAACTATGAGCCTGAATTAAATTTTCCTGTCATTCATCCATTTCAGTCAGGGAATTAAAATAACTTCTATATTCATTCCTAAATTGTCTTGCAAAATTTGCTATCTATTCTAATCTATTGCCACTTACAATTAATCGTTGCACCTTCCTTAAGGTTTCAACATGTTGCTCTGCAATTTCATCTATATCTATCTTAAGTTTCTAGTAGAACATTTACCTAGATAAGCTTATAATCACCAAATCATCATTTGAAAGTTCAAGTATTATTAGACTATTTGTGCCTTTATGATTAGAATTAGCCGAAACATGTTTGCCAATAATTTGTACCACTGATTGAGTTTTTACCTACTGATTCTTTAACATTAAATATTACTCAATTTTGACATAACCATACTTAATCTTAATTGTAAAAGGTGCTCAAACTTTCTGCGTCATTAAAATTTTCTAAAAACCCGTACTAAAAAGAAATATATGGTGCGTAATGATAAAGAAACATATACCTAATAGCAAGTGCATTATATACTTGCCAGACAAAAATACATGTATACAACCTAACCAAAACAAAATACAATGTAAAAAACGAGAAGAAACAGCAAAAGATATGCCAAGAAGCCACATCAAATTATAATCATATTAATATTTATCTCTCAAGATGCCCTGCGGAGTTGACGGGCAACGAATAAGCAATTATTTTAAATTGCAGGTCCATTAATAATGGCGTAATAAAGGGTTTTTTCTTGTTCATTTTTTTCTTTCATAATATGCTTATACGTATATGCATGTCCACATGTTTATAGAGCCTTCTTTTTGTAGCGTATATTAATATAAGCTATTTCAAAAAATATCTATAATACGTATGTTGTACCTACATTAAAACGAAAATAAAAAATGGCAACATTTTAAACAGGATGCAATGATGGTTTATTATTTAAAACTCGAGCCCTCTAATATCGATAATATGCACTTGAATATCCGCAGATAATATCGGTTGTATTGAAGGAAAAAAAAAGATTCAAGCCCAAGCGAGCAAAAGAAAAATATCGTGCCTAGTACCCATGTATTCCAGCCTGACGTCACAAAGACGTCGATATTTAGTCACTGATTATTTCGATTGTCCCAATATTACGAGGTATTTAAAATGTGAAAAAGACGCTATAATGTCACTGGCCATCGACATCATTTATGTTAATTGCGTTTAATTAGTGAAAAAAATAGTATTTTCTATTCTAACATTGTCGAATCAATATAAAGACGATTAATTAAACTCTTTTATTTAATATACCATGTGATTCAAAATGATTGTCGCAAGAAAAAAAACTGTTTTCCGGAAAAATTTATCTATATTTATTACCAATTTAATGAGCTACATACAAATTTCATACATTAAATGAATTTTCTTGACATTTAGCGACATTGGCGTGCGTGTTGTAGTAACTTTCAATTATTTATCTTATAATTTTTTTCAAATCGTTTATATTTACATCTAATATCACCAACAATAGTATTTCTGAGTGCTGTAAGAAAATAAGGGAATTTATCTGTGGTAATAGCTCAACAAACAGGTAAAAAATTAATATTAACATTAAGTGAAATAGTTTATTACATTTTATAAGCTTATCATACACTTCAGCGCAATGAGCTGTCAAAAGAAAGTTACATTTTCATCTGTATAAAGTTTCTACGGTACAGGAATTATTATCATTAGATCACGATAGGCGATTGGAATATTGTCATTGGTTTAATAACAATTTAAGGGACGATGACTTGCTAAACAAATAATTTTTCTCGGATGAAGCCTAGTTTTATCTAACAGACTATATCAATTTACAAAACTATTGTATCTGGTCTGCAGAAAATCCACACAAATTTCGAGAAACGCAATTGCATCCCGTAAAAGTTGGGGTTTGGTTAGCTATGTCCAGGCAACGAATAATAGGACCAATTTTCTTCGAGGAAACTGTAACAGCTCAACGTTACCAACAGATGTTGGAATTGTTTATTGTAGAGTTACAAGAAAATGAGCTTGAAGCAGGTTATTTTCAGCACGATAATGCTCCAGCACATACTGCTCGACAAACCTGCCAATATCTTCAACAGTTTTTTGCTGACAGGTTCGTTAGAGCGCAAAGATGGCCACCAAGATCGCCTGATCTAACCCCATTAGATTATTTTATGTTCGGCTATCTAAAAAAATAGGATCTATACACAGAAAAAAAATGTGGGAAAATTTAAAACAATTATAAACATCTGTACAACAATTTGTGTAACGCATAGGGACAAAGACAATATATTTAAAAAATTCACACAAAATTGTAGTTAATAATTTAGCAGATTATATCAAACAAATTGTGTGATTTCTTTACTGAATTTTATGTAACTGTACTACACAATTTCTATTGATAGCATACACATTTTTTTTTGAGCACGGTCATCTATCTGTGTAAATTTTTAGAACTAAAATTTTAAAAAATTACTACAATTTTTCAAACAATTAGAAGTAAAATGTTACACATGCAATGTAAGTTTATTACACATATAATGTAGGTTTATTATATAATATTGAAGGACCGTTTATTAAAAAAATCTCATTGTTACTAAATCGACTTTATTTTAAAAATGTCACATACAAAACATATTCACAAAAATTTAAAAGAAAAACATCTGCGACCTATAAAAGTATTTATGTTGACTTTTACCATAAAGCAAGGCTGGTTGTCATTATAGAGTATATAGGAAACAATCTGAATTTCGTCAGCTTGTTCTACCTCAAATACATGTTTATGTCTATTAAAACTTACAGTTCTTAACATATTACAACGTCACGTTTCTTCTGAACATCTTGGCTCTAAAGTGACAATATTGCTACAAGTCTTTTGAATCATTTCTTGTCCAATAACATAATTTCTTGGTTTAACATTTACGTAAAAATTTAGACATTTGAATTCAGAATGAAAATTTTCATTTTGTCAAAACTGTTTACAAAGAGATCTTAAACTCTTTGTAAACGTTCTTACCCAACATTTCACTCAGTAATAGCCACACAGCTTTTATGTTATCGATGTTTTTGCATATAATATTTTCCAATATATTAATGACACAAAATACAAAATTTCGTGGAAATAAACTATTATTTTAAAATATGTATTATATGATTTGCCATATTTTCATGTACTTGCTCTTTTATGATGTTAATTATGTGGCTGATTACAGCAAATCGTGCTTCAGTTGCTGTTTAATGACAAAAAAATAAGTTGACTTAATTGAAACAGTGCTATAGGGTTGATGATGGTGTGGTGACCGAATTGATGACTGTAAAATTTGAGTGAATTTTAATGTTTTCAGAAGGAATTAATATTGGAAAATTCTCCGTAACAATTCGAAAATGAGCATTTGTAAGACTTGTTTTCGTAATTGTGAAGTTGCCGTAAATGAAAAATGCATGCCTTGCCAAGTGGTAAAAGTTAATTACAAAAATTACAAGGAAACATCTTACGTGAAATCTGAATGTTACACACTTATACAATAATTATAATAATAAATAATATAAAAATATATAATAAAACCATTCTTGATTTCTATTTCTGATGGACGCCATCGATTCTGACCTCTGGATTTCACTTTAATTGGATTCTTGTCCGATACTTAACGTTTCTTCACTTAAAGCTGACGACGTAGAGGATCCTGTTTCCTATGAAAGTAAACAATTATTATAATTTTTGTTGAACTTGTTAATTTACTGAGAATAGTAACTTTCAAACCAATTTCGATGTTGCGTTAAATTTTTAATAGTAATTTCTTTGAGTAAGGACATCGCCGACTTTATTTAGATGGTGACATCAAATTTTTAACTGCTAATTTTAATTGATAAATCAACATTTTAACACGACACAAATAATTAACATCAGATTAGGAATGAACATTTTTTAATTATTACTGTTATTATTATTATTATTATAACTTAAACGACTAAATTTAACTAGCAATTACGAGGTGACCATTTAAAAAATGTCGCTGACGTCATTAATAACAATCGTGAAAAATTAATCGTCGAAATATCTGTCGTCATAAATTGATATTCATGTTCAATATTATTTCATTGTACTTGTTCCATAATTTTGCCACACATTGTATACAAAAAAAATAAGAAACTTTTTTTCGTATTATAAGTAAAATTATTACTTGTATGAGAACACACAATTAGTTTTATGGGGCAGACTTACCTTACTATTAGAGAACCTGCACTAAATTTTTTTGCGGAGACCCAGTGTTGGAATTAATTTTTCTAAATCCTGGTAATTTAGATGCAGAAACACCTCTTCCATCTATTTGCTCTTCTACAAAATAAATGTCGTTGTAGTAGACACGAGACAGTTTTTAAGATTCCAATTTCTAGGTATAGATAATATAGATATATTTTAGCAAGTAAAATGTGCGCAAGTGTACACACAGTACGAATATGTACACATGCGCACACTCATCATCGAGATAGTCACGTAGACAAGCAACACAGGATAAAAATAATGGCCGCATTCGAAGCACGAATACGATGGAAAACTCTACATTATAAATACAACCTTTCTTGAACGCTAATTTTGCTTAGCTCAAATATAATCGCGATTTATAACTTCCACTCTTAACGTTTTTTTTTTTTTTTTTTGGAATAATCGTCCACACCGACAAATATGACGTGATGTTATAATCAGCTTACGTTTAGAAACACTACACAAAATGGCTATACCTGACACGTTTACTGATTCTGTTGTCTGTCATTCTTCTGTTACGTATTATCATTGTCAACAGCTCTCAAACCGTTAGGGAGCAGTTGCTTGCATGTTCTAAATGCGGCCAACATTTTCTCCTTATAAAAATTTTGATTTCATACATTACATACATTAAAAAGCATTTCATACATTTAAAATGACTTTTCTATAGGTAGATATATGTGCATAACATCATTTACTACAAAAATATTCATATAATAATAATAGTTCGTCCCATAACCCGAAAAATGTTAATTTTTCTTTAATGAAATCATCCATACTGGTAAGAATTACATATATACGTATCCAAAAAGACTTGTAAAATAATAACAAAGTGTCTACTTACATGTTTTTGCTAATTCTCGATTCACTGCAGTAACTAGTAAGCACGTAAGCAAAAACTACCGACGTTATCGACGTCAACGGTCGACGTGGTAATGAAATGGAAGGCGGATGTAAAATAGCTTCAAAAACTTGGCGCCAAACATTAAAAATTTTAAAACATTTCGGATTTAAAATAAATGCTAAAAAATGTGCAGAGTAGAATGCGTCTATAGATTTTTCATTTGTGTATTGCCGTTTATATACAAGCCTATTTTATGTATGTAAATGTAAGGACATACATGGTATTTGGATAAATCCTAAATGAGGTAAATGCGGGCGTTGTAATAAGCTGTAAAATGTCTTATTTATACATAAAAATGTTTTCACTAAATATTTTTATTTCATGAAAATAGTTGAAAATAAACAAATAGCATTTCACACAAAATATGAATTCTAATATATAGGATTATTTCGCTAGTTTTCCTATTTTTATACTTTTAGTTTCAATTACCACATAATAATTAGTTTTAAATTAATAATATCAATATATATAATCTTTCTAGGGCTAACCTTGATCGTGTAAGGTGTGAGTTATTAAGCGTGAGTGTAAATACAAGGACTGCCCCTACACAACATTGTTGAATTTTTTCAAACAATTTTTTACAACAATATTTTTGTCTTTTTTCTTAGTCGAATGTGAATTAACGCACAAAAATTGTAATAAAAATTTACGCAATTGTGTTACAAATTGCAGCAATTTTTTTCACACTACGCTGTTGCAAAATTTTCCAAACGATTTTTTTCTGTGTAGAAATCGCATGCATACCATAGAAGAACTGAGAGATGCAGTTTTGTCACTTAATAATTATACTAATTGTATGTTATAATTTGAAGTAATAAATAAATTTAGTTAAACACCAGTTAGTACTGAATTGTAAAATCATAATTTATTAAAGTTAAACTAATTACATTTCATTTTTACAAGCAGAAACACCAATCCATAGTCGTTTATATAATGCGAGTTCAAATATAGGTTACGTTTTCCTTATTTATGACAGATCCGTTTACTTTCTTATGTTCCAACACTGACTTAGTTCAAACCTTCATTACAAACACGCGGCATATACCTACACCCTGTTACTATCTATAGGAGCGGAATTGACAATCATTTTGAATCTCTGTGTACATATAGGTATAATGATTGGTTTAGGAATAACCGAAGTATAATGCACAAATATGACGAACAAATATATTTATTATATATGCAAAATAACGTATTGATGGAAAAAGGGTATTATAATATTGGAAGCATTTTGCAGTATTTTTAAGAGAAAATTGAATACCAAGTGTGCACACTAAAAAAATTGTGATAAAATTTCTGTACGATTTAGGGGCACAACTACTAGTAATCAGTATAATAATTCTAAAATAATATGAGAACAAAACCACGTTGGGTCGAACACCATGTCATTTCTGCTTACGTCTGACTTGAACCAGAACATTCTAAGTTAACGGATGCGTGCCTTGCTTATTTCTCTATCACTTGAGAATTATTATATTTGTGACAGTAATTTATCAAATTGTAAGAAATTTTAAGTTTTTCTTAAGAGATATTAATATTTTTCTTAATAATATTGTAGTACGTTACGGATTTTTTCTAAGAAACTGAAATTTTCCTATAATATTTACGTAAAATACTTGTATTATGGAAAAACTTCTAACAATTAGACATTTTTCTTAAATTTCTTGTCATTTACCCTCATTGAGTGCGGAAAACTATCAAAAAAAGTAATTTTCACCAACAGAATTTACCTATTTTTTTTTAGTGTGTGGTTAAGTTTTCAAGAATTACTTACGTTATTGTGGTTAAAACAACGCATGTTTGTTTAAAAGGAGCAGTTATACATTTTTTTAAGTATACGAGTCAGCAAATCGTCCATAACATAAGTTATTGATAGATAAGAGTATATTAAAATATATGTATAATTAATAATAAATTAGTAATGAATGAATCACCCTCATCAAGATTAACATATGGTGTTAATCATGTCTAATTTTTTTAATTTTGAAAACTCTAGAAGGAAGATTAATCTTGTTGATCGTAACTTTCTTCTACTGTATAGCAGTAACAAATTGAGGGTTATTTTTTTAAATGGTACCATAATATTGTGTTATATTACATTAAACAGCTTTTTCACTAACACGAATTAATAATAATAAACCCAGCCCTTAAAATGCAATACCTGTCAGCAACTTCAATACCTTACAATTACGTTGAATCGAACAGAAAATCACTACATGATTGTTGTATACGACAACGTTAAGATACCGTTTAAAATGCTTCAAATACTCAACATCAATTTAGCACCCTCTATAAGGAAACAAGAGGAAGACCTTTTACATTCAGTATTGATACCTATCATCACCCTTAGAATGTCGTTATCGTAACTGGCAATTTAGAAAATTACTTACAGGTTAGGTATTCGTAATTTTATTTCGTCCAATATGCACTACCAACATGTAATAATGTAACATTTAAAATATTTTCCAAACTAACCTCAAAATACCACCGAAAAAGCGGGGGGCTATCTATAAACGCATATAATAACTCCGTAAATTTGTAATTTATCATCCAGAATAATTAGTTATAACCCCAATCCGATTTGATTTAACTAGAGAGGTGGAACATCTATCACATAATATCGCATAATTGCCGGGTAACATTAATTCAGTAAAACCGACGCAATACAACAAAAGAGAAATAGATATTAATGACAAAAATGCAGAATTATGCCTGCGATATTCGATTTTATGAATAATATGACAGCATAACGTATCTATTCCTGTATATTAAAACGATTACCCATGTTTAAAATCAACTGATAAATGGGTAAAATACATTGGGATAAATATATATATAGGTGCGTGAGAAGAGATAATTTGTATTAATCTATGCTGGATGTTACAGTTTTATTTTGATTTACAAACGACAAATAATTAAGCTGTGAGAGTGTTATTGCAAACATGTCAAAGATATTAAGATTTACACAAGCTTAATTATCAAAATCAGTGAAAAGAGATCGTTTTAATTGTTAAATTATAAGAACATGGCAATCGATTTTTAACGAGATATAAAATATGAATTAGAAAAGGTACTCACTGTAAATTAGCCATGTATTTTATCTTGTATGTTCTTATATCCACAAGAATGATTCTGTCACAAATCTTAATCCTCAAGCACGAAAAGAACACTGCAAATTAACCCTTGAAAATGATATGAATTAGAAAAGGTACTCACTATAAATTAGCCATGTATTTTATCTTGTATGTTCTTATATCCATCAAGAACGATTCTGTCACAAATCTTAATCCTCAAGCACGAAAAGAACACTGAAAATTAACCCTTGAAAATGATTAACCTTGATAGTTCACGATCTTAGCCGAATGAAGTGTATCATAGAGAAAATAATATAGAGGTGTTTCTTTCGTGGTGGGGGTAGGTCGTTCTAAACAGCGCCGCAGTGGCAAGTGTCCTAAGCGAAAATTGAAATGGCGGTATTTTCAAATTTAAAATATATTATATATAGGATTTATGGAATTATATATAATCAACAAAAAGCACTATTTAATCAAGAAGAGTGTTAATAATTGACTCCCCTTGATAAAATAGTGCTTTTATATGATTATAAAAGTTAAAAAGGTAGCAGTATTCAGATTTATACATTTATTAACAGTAAACCGAAAACATTATATATATACCTAACTAGTTAATAACATATGTTGATAATGTAACAGTATAACATGGACAAGTCAGTAAATTTATATTTCCTCCATCCAAATTAATATGTATAAAAGTATGGACAATATAGAATTAAAAAAAAGTACATAGAAAACAATAAATTGTGAAACTAGACAAATTCTACAAAACATAAATAATAATAATGTATAAATACAAAAACTGTACTCTAACACCTTGATAAGATATATTTACAAGCATAACTACGCATAATAATAAAACACATAATTGTTTTACGTTATTTCTTTTTCTTCATTTTTAAGTATTTTTCATATGCTACGGTTTTTATTTTATCAGAACAATTTGTGGATTTTTCTTTAAGGATAATATTAATACTCTTAACCCAATGATAAATAAATAATTCTATTGTGTGTTTTAAAAACAGGGTTTGCAAATCATGTTCCTCACAACTGAAAAAAGTCAAATCTATACGTTGACGTAAATAGGTTAAAATGTGTTTTCTGATGCCTATTTTATTTGAAAACAAAAACAATCAGTTTACTTATGTAATAACTACATTCAGAAAACATTTTGGCGAACATCATGCTCGGTGTTAATAATATATTGCCTACAACTTCTCTTCCATAAAAATAAATAGAATTGTCCTCTGTAGAGTCCTCACGATACCCTGAAACAAATGATACCAAGACACATGTAATTTCATATTGTCGCTGCACATATATTGTCAGACTACTTCGTAAGCAATATTATGTCCACAGTCTAACATACATGACAAAATCATACACTCCCTACCTGGTTAATTCAAAGTTGGCAGACTCCCAAATTTTAATTTTGTACTTCCAGGTATTCTACAAAATTCACTAAAATGCCGGTCACAAACTCTGTACCTCTTATATGCAGCTTCTGGATCTAGTTTCTAGTGTAATAAAGTTGAAATGCCGGTCCTATACTTACAACTGTTTATTATCATATAACTTCTTCCACCACAAAACCACTTGCCGACAACGTCTAACCACGTGCGATATGTTTACAGAACGGGTTTGACGTTTGGTTTGGCGCGAACGCGAGAGCTAAAAACGAATATGAACGAGTGTTTGCGATGTTTACCGAACTTAATTTAAAAATATTTGGCGGGACTGATGGACGCGCCAATGTGCGAAGTGGCCGCACTAAACGAAAGACTTCCCCCTCTCCTGAGAGAAACATAGCCATGAAGTGTATGTTACCGAGTTATACACTAAACTTCTGCATTAGCTAATTTAAATTACACCTTGATAATTAGTTCAACATCACTATATTGACAAATTCGTCGATAATTATCGCAAATATGGCACAAATAAATGCACTTCAATACGTACAAACGTAACATAAGATCGACATTCAATTCGAATTGCACTTATACCTAAATAATAATGAAATAATAACTTACATTCATGTAAACATTAGTTCTTCACATCCCTGTTCGTACACACACCATTCACTTACAGTTTTTACTGTTTAAGAGATTCAAAAAACAACTTTTCGAGTAATGAAAATTTAGCGATTTGGCAGAACGGTCGCCATAATCATAGAGAAAATAATATAGAGGTGTTTCTCTCGTGGTGGGGGTAGGTCGTTCTAAACAGCGCCGCAGTGGCAAGTGTCCTAAGCGAAAATTGAAATGGCGGTATTTTCAAATTTAAAATATATTGTATATAGGATTTATGGAATTATATATAATCAACAAAAAGCACTATTTAATCAAGAAGAGTGTTAATAATTGACTCCCCTTGATAAAATAGTGCTTTTATATGATTATAAAAGTTAAAAAGGTAGCAGTATTCAGATTTATACATTTATTAACAGTAAACCGAAAACATTATATATATATACCTAACTAGTTAATAACATATCAACATAATGTACCAGTATAACATGGACAAGTCAGTAAATTTATATTTCCTCCATCCAAATTAATATGTATAAAAGTATGGACAATATAGAATAAAAAAAGTACATAGAAAACAATAAATTGTGAAACTAGACAAATTCTACAAAACATAAATAATAATGATGTATAAATACAAAAACTGTACTCTAACACCTTGATAAGATATATTTACAAGCATAACTACACATAATAATAAAACACATAATTGTTTTACGTTATTTCTTTTTCTTGATTTTCAAGTATTTTTCATACGCTACAGATTTATTTTATCAGAACAATTTGTGGATTTTCCTTTAAGGATATTATTAATACTCTTAACCCAATGATAAATAAATAATTCCATTGTGTGTTTTAAAAACAGGGTTTGCAAATCATGTTCCTCACAACTGAAAAAAGTCAAATCTATACGTTGACGTAAATAGGTTAAAATGTGTTTTCTGATGCCTATTTTATTTGAAAAAAAAAAACAATCAGTTTACTTATGTAATAACTACATTCAGAAAACTTTTTGGCGAACATCATGCTCGGTGTTAATAATATATTGGCTACAACTTCTCTTCCATAAAAATAAATAGAATTGTCCTCTGTAGAGTCCTCACGATACCCTGAAACAAATGATACCAAGACACATGTAATTTCATATTGTCGCTGCACATATATTGTCAGACTACTTCGTAAGCAATATTATGTCCACAGTCTAACATACATGACAAAATCATACACTCCCTACCTGGTTAATTCAAAGTTGGCAGACTCCCAAATTTTAATTTTGTACTTCAGGTATTCTACAAAATCACTAAAATGCGGTCACAAACTCTGTACCTCTTATATGCAGCTTCTGGATCTAGTTTCTAGTTGGCTAAGCCCAATTCTTTCGACCCATATATCATACAACTATAATTGATTGTAATATATGTTTATTATAATAAAGTTGAAATGCCGGTCCTATACTTACAACTGTTTATTATTATATACTTTCTTCCACACAAAACCACTTGCCGACAACGTCTAACCACGTGCGATATGTTTACAGAACGGGTTTGACGTTTGGTTGGCGCGAACGCGAGAGCTAAAAACGAATATATGAACGAGTGTTTGCGATGTTTACCGAACTTAATTAAAAATATTTGGCGGGACTGATGGACGCGCCAATGTGCGAAGTGGCCGCACTAAACGAAAGACTTCCCCCTCTCCTGAGAGAAACATAGCCATGGCCATAATACTTAAAAAGTTAGCGAGCGATTCCGATCAGCGCCGAACGCAGCACGAAGCGATTCAAATTATTCAATTAGATTTTTATTTGAATATTTTAAGATTTCTAAATCAAAATAGGTATAAGTGCTTCAAATAAAAAAAATATATATGAAGGAAACTGTGGTACTTCTTTTATATATTTGATATCATCCCGATACAAGATAATATTAAATTTTCAAGTCCCAATTTTGAGGAGTATCATTTCATAATTGCTTTTCACTACCAACCTAATCTACCACTACACAAATACCTGTCTTAAATCCTCAAAACTCCGATATGGGTACCTCATCCAATCAGGTTGATAAATGCATTGCACCAGCAGAGACGATGTTATTATTTGTTAACAGTCTTGTAGGTGCCGTGATTAATAATCCTGCACATCCATTGTTCTTACGGCGGCTATGTTATCGGTATGAGGTTCGACTTGATGTCGTGACGAAAGGGCTCCCTCAGTGGAGGCGTTTAACACGTCTACATACCGCAAATAAATGGTGGTAGTTACCAGTCTGTTGGTAGTTATAGGAACATGGACTCGTGCATAGACAGTGTTAATACTTGTATACAATATAATAATGACGTTTAATTAAAGATTTCGATTTACTAATTATGCAAGCGAGAGCCACATGATGCAGATTTAACGACCGAATTGATTTTACGATACCTTGTAATTATCTCTCAATAGATTTAAAACTCTTTCTATATATATACCGTTTACGACTCTTTGAGAAACGAACAGGACCTATTCTGTTGTCCATTTACCGGTCATAAAATCTGGATTTAAACTATCAGATAATCCGAAATAATTAATTTCAAATCACCTTAACAGTTTCCATCATAAACATTATTATCGATGCTTTTAAGATTAAAAATCGGAATCAGTTTTAGGCTATGTTATTCTGTCCTCGTAAAACGTTTCTAGCGCGATCTATGGGAAACAAGCGTAATTATTATATACCTGTTCGGAGATTAGGTTCATAAAAGCAAGTCGTTTTGTTACATAAACATTTTCCCCGGCGTCTCCAAGTAATTATGTCACAATCGCTTTTTGTTATCTAAGAAAGCGAATTCTCACTTTAGTTGGGTATTTTACGATTATTATTATTATTAAATAAATGGCAATGGTTGCTTTCTACGTATAAGACGATAGTGCAGGCTTTTATGATGGGAGTACATGATTTATAGTTATTTAAAGTCGTTAAAAGCACCAATCAATTAAGCGCTAGATATATTCTTATGGGTATGTACTTACTCATGTTCATTGTGCTGCAAGAAAAGCAAAACGATTTTTATTCTAACAAACATGCAGGCTGTCATATAACCTATAAATTACAGCGTCCAATTATAGGAAACCATTTAATTTTGGTCAAGGGGAACAGTCAAAACACATTTCTAGAGCAAGAAAATTAAAATACCATGCTTCCAAATACTTTCAGTAGACAGTATCAAATATAATACTAGTATACATATGGTCAAAGACGTATAGTTCCGCTGGCGTACTTTAGAGCGGCGCCACTGTAGCTTCTTCGCGGGGGGCAGTTAAAAAAGCGGCGGGGCAAGAGACGTACGAAATAAACAGTCGGACCACCGAATATGTACTTGATATGGAAGCACTAAAAGTATTACAGCTGTGGTAATTCAGAAATCGATTTCTATTGACAGTACGTATTATAATATGCGTAAATAATGGCGGCAAATAGAATCCTACCCCTGGGGATTAAAATAAGTAGATAGTCTGAAATCGGATGCTAGTGTTAGCACAGTATATACCCTATCCAGTAATTTCACTAAGCGTCGCGCCTTGATGGTTTGTCTATCAATTAAGGAAAACGCGATGGCGATTTGCGCAATTATTGCAACAATAATTGCAAAAGTGGATACAAAAATCTGTATACTAGAACGATTGACAATTGACACAAATCCCGTTGTTAGTTGGTCCATAAAAAGTCAAATTTCATGAACAAATAGAGCTAGCATAATTTACCGCTCAATATTAATGGAATTGATAGAAGAATACTAAAAATGACATAATTTGGTTAATATTAAATCATATATTAAAAAACCGCAGTAAGTAGGCCTTAAAATTAACAGAAGAACTAATAGAAATTATTCAGTTAAAGAAATATATACATATCCTAAAAGAATCTGTTTAAAAAATCGTTAATCGTTTGCTTGCTTTGCTTAATAACATTCGACAGAGGTTCACGAATAAATTTACTTCCTGAAAAAAAAAAAAATGTGGAATCGTGTCTTCAGTAATTTTTTTATTACAATACTAATCGTTTAACCAATTGTGGAAACACATTATAACCTTGTATTTATAAAAGGATAAAAAACAGACTGAAATTACATGAATTAATGATAATTTTTCTAAATCGATGAAGGAAAACATTAACAATCACAGCAGATTATCACAATACATTCACAAATATTAAGAAAATTATGCTTGCGGAGTAGCTGGCACAATAATAATAATTCATGGGGAAAAGAACCAAGAAATTTCATATCCTTTCCCATTTAAGACAACTCGCAGTAGCTTGAAAGCACTTGTAGTACACCAACCAAATAATGAAATGTAAGTATTTACAATAATGTTAAAAACTATTTCTGGTGCTGCAAAATAAAATGTTATTTTATTACGACTACACATTTTTACATTTAAATATTTATAAACATGTATTATAAGAAAAAACGAAGCAAATTTTTAACCAACATTGTATTTTTACTTACAATTATTCACTGGAGGTAATTGAAAAAAAAATATATTCTTTATATATCTTTGTGTACCTCCTATCACAATTTGGCACACAGCACTTTACACTAGCCATTGTGGATTTATTAAGTAACCTATAAATAACTAAAAAGCTAAATTGAAATTTTAAATAAAGAAACAACTATATACGCTACTAATACTATTAATAAGTTGTATGTTAAAATAATTAACAACAACAACTACTCTAAAGGTTACTGTTAGAAAATAAGGTTTATATGTTAGCAAAAAATAAGTAAAAGATTAAAATAAAATTACACACAAAGAATACTGATAAGTAAACTGAAATAAGAAAAATATGTTGAACGCTTGAATTGAATACGCTTTCAATTACGGAATATTCTGTTAATACAGCAAACATCAAAATGTCACAATAAAAGTTGCTAACAACAAAATGGAACGTCTTCGTAGGTTTGAATTTTGTTTGTAAACAAATTTAACAGTTTTAGGTACAATTCACCCAACTATGGAACCGCGAATTCCTTGGACGCCATGTTTGAAAAACCCATAGTTACCGGCGATGTGAAACTATTGGATAGGGTATTACTGTATTATTGTCAAAACGTATAGTTCCGCTGGCGTACTTATAGAGCGGCGCCACTGTAGCTTCTCGCGGGGGTAGTTTAAAAGCGGCGGGGCAAGAGACGTTTACGAAAATAAGCAGTTGGATCAAGCGAACTATGTGCTTGATATGGAAGCATTTGAGGTATCACCGCTGTGGGTAATTCGAAATCTATTTCTATTGGCAGTAACTATTAAATAAACGCGGCAAATATGAATTCTACCCGGGGCATATAAATAAGTAGATGGTCTGAGAATCGGATGCTAGGTGTTAGTTTGCAGTTTATATATCCAGTATTTTACAGAATGAATGTATTTTGGAGAGTTGTTCTTTATGAATGCATCTATTATACTTTATCGCTATTTAATTAACGTACTAAACAGAGGTACGCTATAATCGATGATTTTTATTGATGATTTATAAAAATTCCAATTTTATGATTTATTATAAAATGTTTGTATTTGCACTGGGTTGCATACCTATAAAATTTTCTAGTATTATGTCTCATTTCCAAAAGCAATCTGAGATTTCCCAAAAGCAGGGAACGAAAAAAAATGAAAATCTTTTAGAAATTGTAAATGCAGGAAATTTGAATTCTGCTAATTCTCTCCTTTTTTATCATTTTTTTGTTACAAATATATAGTTTGACAGTTCTAACCATTATAAGATACGTACAATAATATAATGTCCAACAATTATATTTTCTATATTGATTCTACAAACAAACGAAACAGAAAAAGTTCAAGAGCGACAAAAGCTTATGTCTGATGCTAGCGCACTTGTACTTGTACATTTTGATAAAAACAAAATTGAGGAAAATACCTTAAAAGTGCAACCAGATAATAATAATGATGTTGCATTTTTTTTTTTGTAAAGACCCCTCCCAGTAAACCAAATTCAAATTTCGCGCAGTTATTTTCAGGAACTTCAACATTAAAGCATGAAGTTACCTACGATTTTGTATTACATTAATGGTTATTTGAATACCTTTAAGTTGAAGTTACTCAACATAATTGCGGAAGATTTGAATTTTGTTTACTGGGCTGCGATTGAAACTTGTACTGTAATGTTTTAAGTTACATTTTAAGCAAAATAATAAAAAGAATTCTTGTTCGATACGCCATTGACTATCCTATGAAAACAGTAAACAATAATTTTGGAAAGAAATATGGGCTTATGTTTTTCAAACATCATGGTATTTCTAAGAGTGAATTTAAAAAAAAAGAAAAAAATATAGATTTTATGGATACACTTTTTTAATGTTTTTTGATATTTTTATTTCAGTTTTTAGTAAGATAATATTCTTTCGCTGTTAACTGCAGATATGTGAAAGATAGCAAAAAAAATACAAAAAAAAAACATAAATTTATATATCAAAAAACAAATATATTTTAATGTCCACTAGTCACTAAAAGCAAAAATATTTATCACTGCAAATAAATCAACAGTGGTAAATAAGATATAATACGTGCTATGAAAAAGTTAATAGGCATTTGACGAAATAAATAAAAGCAAATATTCCCTGTGTAGTTTCGCTTTAACACAAAAATATGTTTTAATTTCATTATAAAACGAATATTAATCCATTGAGCCAATATGTGTGTTTTGGTTTTTGTTTTATTTACTAACCTGTTACTTGTTTTGACTCCTTTAATATTCATTTTATAATAATTTTGCGAAATGACAATTCATTTATGAATGCTCTACCTCTTCCTGCGCGCGCAGTTAAACCACTTCATTCGTCTCGCACGACTCTTCGTTATCTTAATTTTTACGCGTTGTGCAACGGAAAATTCCACTTACGTTTAATCACGTCAGATCACGTTTAATATTTGTTTGGTCGTACACTTTTCTAAAATCAGCCTAACTGGGACATCTATAGTACGCCAGCGGAACTATTCTTTGCCCGTATATATATTTATTTTGTATTTGACAGTATTAGACTGATGCCCAGTACAATAAGGCATACAAAAGATGGCAGTTTTGCGGATAAAGATCGATTTTATTTAAACCAGACCGTTGCAAATTTATGTCTTACTCGCGATGCAAGTGCATAAAGTCTATATACTACCACGCTACGCCTGTATGTAATTAAGAACCGAGCAGACTTCGTGTTAATTATTAACAGAGGGATCGTTTAAATTTATTACACAGGCAGGTAATAACACGACTACACGGGCAGATGAAGTCATAGTTCTTGTGCGCGAAGAGCAGGACGGCTGAGGAACTCTTCTTTCGTGTTTAACGAGATAACGCGTGAGTCTTTCGAGTTATTATAGCAAAAAGTACGACCACTGTATTATATTGTTACCGGCCTATATTAGATATATTTTATTTATAGCTATTAAAAATAACGATGTTTTTGCCCCAGCGGATTCGCGAAGGCATATATACCATGTGATTCAAAATGATTGTCGTAAGAAAAAAACCGTTTTCCGGAAAAATTTATCTATACTTATTACCAATTTAATGAGCGAAGTTAGCTACATACAAATTTCATACATTAAATGAATTTCTGACATTTAGCGACATTGGCGTGCGTGTTGTAGTATCTTTTCGATTATTTATCTATAATTTTTTTCAAATCGTTATATTTACATCTAATATCACCAAACAATAGTATTTCTGAATACTGTAAGAAAATAAGGGAATTTATCTGTGGTAATTAGCTCAACAAACAGGTAAAAAATCAATATTAACATTAAGTGAAATCGTTTATTACAGTTTATAATTTTATAGGCTTATCATACACTTCAGCGCAATGAGCTGTCAAAAGAAAGTTACATTTTCATCCCTATAAAGTTTCTACGGTACAGGAACTATTACCATTAGATCAGGATAGGCGATTACAATATTGTCATTGGTTTAATAACAATTTAAGGGACGATGACTTGCTAAACAAATCATTTTTCTCGGATAAGCCTGGTTTAACAGACTAATATCAATTCACAAAACTATCGATCTGGTCTGCAGAAAATCCACACGAATTTCGAGAAACGCAATTGCATCCCGTAAAAGTTGGAGTTTGGTTAGCTATGTCCAGGCAACGAATAATAGGGCCAATTTTCTTCGAGGAAACTGTAACAGCCCAACGCTACCAACAGATGTTGGAATTGTTTATTGCCGAGTTACAAGAAAATGAGCTTGAAGCAGGTTATTTTCAGCACGATAATGCTCCAGCATACTGCTCGACAACCTGCCAATATTTCAACAGTTTTTTGCTGACAGGTTCGTTAGAGCACAAAGATGGCCACCAATATCACCTGATCTAACCCCATTAGATTACTTCATGTTTGGCTATATAAAAAATAGGATCTATAGAAACCGCATGCATACCATAGAAGAACTGAGAGATGCAGTTTTGTCACTTAATAATTATACTAATTGTATGTTATAATTTAAAGTAATAAATAAATTTAGTTAAACACCAGTTAGTACTGAATTGTAAAATCATAATTTAGTAAAGTTAAATTAATTACATTTCATTTTTACAAGCAGAAACACCAATCCATAGTCGTTTATATAATGCGAGTTCAAATATAGGTTACGTTTCCCTTATTTATGACAGATCCGTTTACTTTCTTATGTTCCAACACTGACTTAGTTCAAACCTTCATTATAAACACGCGGCATATATCTACACCCTGTTACTATATATAGGAGCGGACTGACAATTATTTTGAATCTCTGTGTACTACAAAACCCGAATGGCTTTTTAAATAATATTCTTGGTACAAATTCATCGGCAGAGTTTCGCACAATGCCTGATTGTGACTGTACAAAAGAACACCAGAGTCTACTAGATGGATATCTTCATGCATATTAATGACTTGAACGCAGTCGGTGGCTTCCAACATTTCTTCGCTTCGCGAAAGACTAATTTCCCGGGCAATCTATATCAATTTATTGTGCACACTCAGTATTAATTCACGTCTCGATAACTGAACGGGAAGGCGTGGCCAATCTCTTGATAGTGACTGTCGGCGTATTAACTTTGCAACGTTGCCTTGAGACTGACACTGAGAAATAAGGCGATATTTAAACATCGCTGATTCGATTGTTAATAATAATAATAATAATAAGAACATATCTTTTAACAATTTCTCTCGTATTAATTATTAAAATACGTTTCAAGATAGCGGGACTTGTAATCTATAATACAAATTGAAATTAAAATTAATTAAAGCGCGGACATAAAGGGATTTTTATAATCTATTCGTGTTGAGCTTCTGGAAGGTTCTAGCGTCGACTTGATTGTTTAAAATTTTGACGTCATATATCTTGGAAACTGTTAAAGATATTGAAATCCGGTTTTCCGCATTTGATTTTTCGTTAAAATGCGCATCGGATAGGGCATATTAGAACGCTCTACATACAAAAAAAATCTATTATCAATCTAAATATTTTTATTTATTCAGAAATCGAAACTTAATATATATTTAAATGAATTAAATCTTGTTGGACAGAACATAAGAGTAAATTCTCTGAAAACACGATATACTCTTAGAACAAATAGTATAAATATTTGCATTTTGAAGTACACTTCCTCCAAATGAACATTGTCATTGTTGTAAAGAATAAATCTATGCAATCATAGTGAGAAAGTCTGTAGATTCAAAATAAAATCCCTGATACGTTTGGTATAATGAATTACTATATAAAATTATTAAATGTTTTGTACTGAAAACATGAAATATCAAATTGAAATTACTATAATATTGAAACATTTGAAACGAATTTTACCCCACCATTTATTGCACTAAAACTTATCTGTCATTGATTCACTCTTTTTTAGGGGTTTTTAGGGGGTTTTGTATATACATACTGCTGTGGTCTGGCACCCCGGGGTTCGTATATTCAGTGTTATTTTATTTATTGAAATTTATCTTTATCAATGTCACGATAGAGTTTCCACAATTTTAATATTTTATTTTGATAAGATTTTGTTAATAGAATTGATTGTTAAATTTAATTTAATTGTTCAGTTGTGTATATTAATTTCATTCAATTGTACATATTGCGTTCGCCAGTTTTGTGTATAGTTTATATTCTAGATATTTTCTTTGCGATTCGTGCGACTTTGTAGCATGCAGATGTTGTTATATGTATGCGATGTTATCCCTTAGAAGCGGGCAGTTTCTAGATTGATGCCGAGAAGTAAGTTCATGTAAATTTTTACTTCATCGCTCCCATTTTTGCAATACTCTTTATGTAAAGATTAGTTCGTTTAATTTGATATTTATATCGTCCATCTAGGAACTCATAAGATTAATAATTGCTGTTGTATTTTCTTGTGTACACGATTAGATATAAGATCAGTTATTATATTTGGTTCTATGAAGGTATTTTTAGTTTAAATGAGTTAAGTTTTTCCGTTTTCTAGTTTACTGATTTGTATTTTATAGTTAATCACCACGGTTAAGGTGAAAAGAAGTATTGTGCTTGTAATTAAATTTCAATTTTATATATACTTGTTTTGTCCACGTTTAAATTAATTTAGGTTGTTTTAAATTTTGAAACCACGTGGATTTTTGTGAAATAGGATTTTCTTCTAGAACAAATTTACCTCTTTGCTTTGTTAAAGGATTTGAATTGGTCCTTTGTAATTGTAGATTCATGGCAGATGTTTGTTTTCGACCAGGACCTTCTGTCTATGGTTTTATTTTTCCTGCGTAATTGTAATTAAGTGTTTTTTTTTTCCTTTTTTTTTAAATAAAATTAATGATTGTTAACGTCATTCAAAATTTCTGTTCTTTTATTTTTGAGATCAATCCGTTTCAATTTTTTTAGTTTAAAGAAGGTCAAATTTTCTCACGCCCTTATTTTTATCCGCTGAGCTAGTAAATTTAAATTTTCATTTTTTACTTTTCATTTTGCATTTATGCTGGTACCATCAGTACACAGCAATACGTTTTACTTTGCGTCACTTTTTCATTGACCAGCGAACAGAACTAATGTAAAATGATTCGTTATAATAATAGAAGCTAATTTATTTCACTAACGAATCTTGTTATTACCTAATAATAATAATAATAATATATCTTTATTTCATAATACCATACAGTATGAAATACGTTATTGGAAACTGAAACTGACAGTAGTACACTGGACAAACTGACATAAAAATTGCTATTCAATCACAAACTTAAGGCTTCAAAAAGAAATCATTTATCTTCTTTTACACTTTTTGAAAGATTTAAGTTTATGTTTTATTTCATAAGCTATCTGTTAAAATTTTAAGACTTGGTCACTACATTTTGATACTGCATACTAGGGTACACGAAGGTTTCTTGCACTCCGATATTTACTTGTGACTAGTGCATATCGCAATGAGTTCTTTATAATGTTTTTTTCACGAAACACGCACACTCAATATCATATAATCCATGTAAGGTAAGTACACAGTTGTCTATAAACACTTTTTACATGACTTCTTTTTTTTTAGGTGGAAGATGCTTTCTAAAGCACGAACTTCTGGAGTACGAAGATCCTTTCAGCATCCACAGATTTTTTTCCAGAAATGATGCCGTACGGTAGGCGCGACCCTACATAAGCATGGTAGGCCGACAATGCTGCCTCCCTGTGGACCTGAGTGGATATGCTTCGTAGTGCATACGTCATTCCAGATAACTTTTTAGCGAGCAGGTCGATGTGATCTTTCCAGGATAATAGTGCATTAGCAAGTAGCAGTCCCAAAAACTTAGCATTATTTGTTGAAGTTATTTGATTATGCGCGAAGCTTATTGAGAGGTTATTTTCCTTCTTTAATAAGAATTTTATCATATTAGTTCTGTTTACAGTAAGTTTTAGGTTATTTTCAAGAAAGCAGTTGTTTGCTTTATCTAGAGCATCTAGAGTCTCATCTTCCAATGTGTTGTTCTTTTCGTTTATAATTATTGATGTGTCATCAGCATACATAGTAAGAAAGTGCCATGTTATTTTCGGAAGGTCATTCATGTATAAAATAAAAAGAAATGCACCTAATATTGAACCTTGCAAGATACCTTTTCGATTTTCAAGCCATTGTGACCGTCAGGTTTCTCCATTGTAATTCACTTGTACGCATTGCAATCTATTTGTCAGATAAGACTTTAATAATTTGTGTACTATTCCTCTAAACTCATTTCTTATCCAGTTTTTCTAAGTAGAATATTATGATCTACGCTATCGAAGGCTTTTGATAAATCTAGGAAAACTCCCACTACTTGATTCTTTTCGGATACCGCTTGTGTTATTTTACTAATCGCCATGTAGATAGCTCTGGAGGTTGATCTTCCTTTTGTGTAAGCATTTTGAAATGGTGTTAAGAGATTGCAGGATTCAGTGAATGATATTAAGCGTGACAATATAACCTTTTCAGCGATTTTAGCTATGATAGATATTAGTGCAATCGATCTGTAATTCGTAATATTTGTTTTCATCACAATTTTTGAAGATCGGTGTAATTGTAGTCGCGTTTTTAGTTGGTTTGGATATATACCCGTCATAAAGGAAAGATTGATTACCTGTGCTATTACTATATAACCAATCTGGATTTACTTTGTGGCTTTGTGTATTTCGTAGTTTTGTAGGGCATTCACTTTCATATGTTTGCATCAACACAGATAGTAGCATATAAGTGAATTTATTCGGATTTTGGTGAAGGAGAGTCCATCACCAGTCAAATCTGCTGTAAAGTGTGCGCGTATCTTACTGATTCTGTTGTTGGATAAAAATGTTCGGACTGCTGCTTGTTCTAGCTTAGGTTGTTTCGCCTGAATTTCAAAATGTGTTTCTTGTCCATAGTGATCTGAAAGGCTAGTTTGTTAATGAGTTTAAAGTTATGTTCGTTTTTATGAATAAGTTATCTATTAACGTAGCGCCACTATTACATACTCTGGTCGGTCCTAAAATTGTTTGTTAATCAAAGATTATAAATAATATTTTTTGCAATTAGTGCCGTAACCATACCATTTATTCCACTAGTGCCGTAATAGGGTCTATTACAGCACTAGTTGCGTAATAGAAATGGAACATTTAAGCAGATTTATTTAAGTTGGTCACATTGCAAACAGAAATGGAGATGTCAATATGACATTTGTAAGCAAGTTTGAGGTTATTATATTTAAATTCATTGTAAGATTGATATTTTAATTAATCTTTGAAATAGTAAACTATTATAAAACATTATATTAACGTTTGAATTATCTTTCGAAGTGATAGTGATCCGTGTGCAGTAGAACATTCTGTTGAAAATTATCGTTCTCTGCGGTAGTGATATTGCTTCTGTTGGAGTACTCAAACTGTGAACCATTCCCAGAAGTTCCAGGTAGATTCACATTATTTTCTGTGCAACATATTTCCAACATCAATTTTATTTTTCATAGAAGAGGCAACGTAACCTTCAGCAACAGCCGTGTTTTTCCAGCCACCTAATCGTTTTATAGTTAAAATATCACCTCCAGTATTTGCTATATGTGTCGCACTGGATCTTTCTAAAACAATGTCCGTATAAAGATGAGGATCTGGTAAATGAAGAAAACTGGCAATTGTTTAGGAACATTTCCCATGGTGTTAATACCGATAGGGCTATTAATTAAGCAGCCATGACGATAAGTTAGAAAAAACGTTTGTGAGATACTGTTTTAGGTCGCAGATTATTATATTTTTTTATAAGTTCGATGCAGTTTACATCAGTCACTGCGACATTCTGGGTACATTGTTTTTTGTTTTAGGTATGTTGACTATAATGGATTGGAATTGTATATTGAAGATCTTCCACACATATATTAATTAATTTTCTCGCCTACAGGCTTCATTATATCCTATTATCAAATAACCTAGAATATAAAGATTTACAAAAAGTAACGAAATAAATCGACACTACCTTTATAGCTAAGTATTTTATTCATCGGCTTGTTTCAAAATCTATGAATACTTCTTCTTCTAAAATTTTAGATTTTTTTGTTTGATCACCTTTAGATAGCCGTTTTTAATAATGCTTGAAGTTTCATGTATTTGATATCCACATTTCTATGTTACATTTAAACACGATCTTAACATCGATAAAATCGACCATAAGATGACGATTTATATAATCTTACGTAAGTATTTCAAAATAAGCAAGTAAGACCTTCTCAGAAATATGAAGAATTCCTTTTCTTTGCACCATTTTTCAAATTTTTGTATCGCTCTTGATACATAGTGTACGATTTCTCCGGAAGTAAATTATTAATGGTTTTTTCAGCAATTTTCCGTATTTCAGGCGGAGTGCATGAAAAAGTTGTAGAACTCATATTAAATATTATAATATAGTTACTTTAGTAATATAATATATAACAAATTTCAAAAATGTGTCAATTTTAAATTAACTTGTCAATTCAAATCTTGTGCCAAACCAAGGTGACAACTGGTGACAACCGCCACAAAATTTCCCTAGATTATCAAATTTTTCTCGTTTTGCTTTTACAAAAAGAGAATTTTAAAACTAATTGCAAAAAATAGCATAAAAGACACGTTTCATTTGACATTAAAGCACTCATTCAGTGGCTACGCCACTCGTTTCTTAAACTCTGAATTCGTACTTTGAAACGTCAAAATAAAACTTGTCTTTTAATATACTATTATCATAACAATGACACGTTTCATTCTGTCGATGAAAATGCATTCAATGAACACGTTCAGTATTTTTATCATTGTATTATATTATTTTGCTTTAATTTTTTTCCATCTATAGACACACTCAACGCTATTTTCCTATAACAATCGCTTCTCATAAATCTCTCAGATCGGACCATTATACAATCGTCAATTTAAACCAATAGCGGGCGCGCCATGCGTCCGCATCAACCTAAAATATTCCCTACTGCCGCTCTCATATACGCACCGGAACAATATATCGCTTCAGGAGTATCGGGAGCCCTGTTTGCCGGCATTTCCGGAATTCATCCCGTTTAAAACGAACAGCCAGCCGGTCCGCGGACGTTCCCGTCCGGATTTATGGCAATTTCCAATTATATTTATAACCGAATCGGAGAGCATTAATTGCGGCGCGCCTAGCGTAAAAAGCGGCACGCTGCCGCGCTCTATCCCGTCCGGGAATCCTCCGTGGGATTCGGGACGTTATCTGGGAATGCCCGGAGGACGCGGTCGTCGGATTATTACTGAGGCTAATTACATTTCCGGCTAAATATACGCGTTACGTGTAGGCAACTTGACAGGAATAGAGAGAACCAGATGTAATGTTACACGTATGCAGCTTGGGCGTTCTATTTGTATTGTATGTTTGATTCGTATACGTAATGTGGTGCGATGGAAGGAGGAGGTTAGTATGCATAGGTTTGATATGTCGTATGATGTAATTTAGTTACCATGTTGTACCTAGTTATCTATATGTATGTATCTGCAATCCGATAATTTGAATGCATGTCAATTTCAATGTTATTTATTAAATTAAATATATTAAAATTGCCGCCTATGGAAGTTCCGCTGGAATCATACAAAATGGATTTAATTTTGTGAGTGATTTTGGACATTTGTCAATTCTAAAAAGAGGTCTTTTGGTATCTAGCCGCTTGTTCTGAATTGTACAGTAGACACACTACTGTACAATGCGGTAGTACACACTTCTCCGTTTTTCCTCCGGCTCTAGATCGTTGTCGTTCTCTGTGTGACACGGCATGGTCTTCCACCGCCCATTTAAACTAGAGGTCGTTGTATGGGTATGACACGACGTAGTCTCTCCAGCCACCATTATAGGTATCGAAGTACGCACCTTTATCCCGGAGTGTGTACACCGTACAACACAGAACAAACAACGTACTGCTGTGTACTGATTGACTTGAAAATGCAAAATGAAATAAAAAAAAATGAAAAAGGAAAAATTAAATTAGCTAGCTCAACGGATAAAATTTTAAAGGGCGCAAACAAACAATTAAACTCAGAGTTACCTTCGCGAATAACAACTTGAATCTAATCACGAAAAGTAAATTGTGAGTGAAAGAAAACTGACATTCTTAATTACTCCAAAAATTGAAAAGGTTTAATTAAAAATAAAAGAACAGAATTTTCAACAAAAAGATGCTAAAAAAAATTATTATAAAAAAAAGAAAAAAAAAGGTAATTACAAATTTGCCAAAAAAAGAGACCGTGAACATGGGGTTCTGGCCTAAATTTAAAAACTGCACGTGATTCTAAATTACAATAGGACAATATTATTTCCTATATCAAAGCAAAAGATAAGTTTGTTCAGGAAGATAATCCTATTATACCAATATCAATCCACGTGGTATCAAATTAATACAAACTAAATTAAGCGTAGACAAATTGTAGCAAAAAACAAAAACAAGAATAAAAAACTAAATGCAAGCACAAAGCCTCTATTCACCCAACCCGAGGTGATTGATGATTAAAAACGAAACAGTAAATTAGAAAAACGGAGCAATTAATTCTTTACACTATAACAAAAAAAAATTAACTGAAATATATCTTCCTGCACATAAATAATAAATGATCTTACATCTATAATGTGTACACATCAATATAATAACAATTATTATTAAGCGGATTCCTTGATGGGCAAGAATAAAAGAATAATTAACGCGAATCAAATTACGATATAAAAATGTAATACAAAACGGCTGCAAAGAATTTAAAAATACAAGTGCTCACGCTAGCGTCTACCAAGGAACTGTGTGACAAAATTGAACAGTCGTATTTCATACAACAACAACGCAGACGCACAACCAGTACGCCAACAGACTAAATCTAATCTAAGACTAAAATCTAAATCTAGAATAAACATTAATCAGAACTAGCAAGTGCTAGACATCCAAATGGATGAAATTAATTAAAAAAAAAAAAAAAACTGAACACTTAACTAAATAAATCATACAATCAATCAATTAACTAAATCTTATATAAAAATAAAATCTACATCTGTGAAAACTCTCTCGAAACATTGACAAAGGCTGAACGAAGTAAACATGACAACATCTGAATTTGCGAAAAACGGGGTGCCAGTTCCCAGCAGTTTATTTATATCCGAGAATGAATAAATTTTCATCGCAAATTATGGAATTGGCAAACCACAGTCCTTATCAGTGCTACCCTAATGACTGCCCTAACAGCCAGAAATATTACATAGATATTTTTAAAAATATATTTTATAAATATTTTCGTGAGAGGTTTTTGAATATATTTTTCATATTTTTTTTCTAAATATAGATAAAATATTCAATTAAAATATTTATTCCATATTTTAAAATTAGTGTAAGCGCTATATTTTTTCTAAAACATTTGTAAAATATTATTTATATGAAAATTGAAATTTTTTATGCAATCTATTTAATTTGTCAAAATGAACTAAAATTGTTCTTGGTTATTTAGAATGTATAACGTCGATAACGAAAAGTTGAAACATACATGGAGTTGTCTAAAAGGCAAGAACTTGTTTTTTCACACTCACCATACAAGTTAATAATCAATAATTCTGGCATCTTTTAAGCATACTGAAGGTTTATCAAATTAATCACTATTTTTAATTGAAGTGTTCTCAATAAAAAACAAACGTATTTATTATCATTTTATTTGAATAAGCCAATAAAAATGAAAAATACTCATTTTAAGTCTAGCCTTGGCTGGTGCCAGTACAAACCCTATGGCTTTTTTCATCTTCGTAGTGGCGCTCTCATGGCGTTTCTTGTGGGCCTCTAAAACAATGCCAATTGTATTAGATCATACCATGACTAGAACATCGTACAACATTATCAACACCTACTAATACATTTGGAGCATTTACAATAATTGGAGTGGTAGCTACATTCTAATACTTACGATACTTATTTTACTTTATTTCATAATATTTGGAAACATTCTACGTACAAACAATAAAACAACACAACGTATTCTAACCTCTATTTGAGGTTATATCGCTTATCTACCGAGATGAATCTCTTAAGCAAATCAACTAGCAATTTATCTAGATAGATGCAATTTATCGAGGTAGATGCAGTACATATATGATGCATGAAATTCCTAAAATTATATTATTAAACGATTTCTGTACATAGCGATATTGAGCATTCTAATTATCTTATAAATGCCATGACATGTTCAAAGTTTTGCTTACCTCGTAGTCACCACAAAAACTAAAACACACCCCGCAACAATTAATTACACAGTTAAATCTAATCTGCCCTAATCGTATACTATTATAAACTATAACATGTAACGGACAAACGAATGAAAACGTTGATGATACGCACGTGCGCGTATGCATTCTATGTACCTAATCCATAGACGCATAAACAATACTAAATCATATAACACCGGTATCGTAATGAATAGAGGTGTTGTGTTGACGTTCGCAACGTACAAATATTACAAATAATATAATACAAAACGCAGATATATTAATAGAAAAGTTACAGCGCTCAACTTAGATACTAATTAAATCATATTAGATATTTATTATCTAATTTAATCTTTAAACTATCATTTTAAATAGGTACATACCTACTTAATATGTATGCATATTTTACCCATTTTATATTATTCGTCCTACGCACCAAATGTACAAAAGCAAAAATTCAATCTTTTTTTTTATATGAAATAAATATTTACAGAAATATAAAGCAAAATATTCTTGCACAGTTATGAAAAATATATTGAGAAAACATTTGCAATAAAATATTGTTAATGCTACACAACATATATATTTTTTAAATGTTTTCCTAATATATTTTCTATAATATATTTTATGCATATTATATTAATATAACTAATATTCAAGAAAGATTTAATATTTTTTAAATATTTATAAAATATGAAATAAATATAGTTGGTCACTGGGGTGTAGTTAAAACACTGCCAAAACGTCGAATTTAAACAATCCAACAGACGATGAAAATAGCACAAACCAATTCATATTGGAGACATATCGTTTATAAGAAACTCTAAATATCTTTCACCTGATTACTTAATATTTTTGTATTTACATGGGAAGCCCATTCTTACTTAAATTGCTTTCTGAAAGCTCATAATTACAGCGCTTATTGCATATAGGGTGAGTCAAAACTTTAGAAAATTTACAAAAATCGGATTATCTTTGGAACGACAATAGACATCGATTTGCGATTTTGAGAGGTTAAACTCTGATTGCGTTCTTATTTTGCTGGATTGATTATATTAGTGTCATTACTCCATTTGTTTTTTTTTTTCGAGAAAATCTCATAAATACACGACATTTTAGTTGTATATCACTTAAAATAAATTTCAATTATCAATATGATGACAAAAAATTTGTTTTATATAACATTGCGATAGATATTGTAGAGATTGGTTAGCCAGAGCGATTTAAAACCGTTCTCACACCTCCCTTTTCGGTACAACACATTCTTAGAGAAAACGTGCGCCAGATTATCATCTAAAATTGCGGTCCCTGGGTATTTTTACGGGCCATCGGACACTCGGTCCCGCGCACTGCGATTTTTTCCTCGCAAAACCCGCCGATATCTCTCCTCCAATCGGCGCTGCGGAAACAATTGACGCGCGACGTCAATCCCAGGGCAGATGTTTCCTCGTCCGGCACTACGTAGGCGCTGCATCGCGCGGAGGTGGTGCCCCCTACAATTAATTTTAGACGCTGCGGGCCCTCTAGCAATTACCCCGCCAACTTTATCAGATCCTTCGTGCGATATCTGTGCCGGATCTGGGTCCGTCTCGGCCACCTATGACCCGTTTACGCGTTTTCGTTATTATTAATAATCGTTAACGATAAGGGACGTAATAATAATAATAATAATAACAGTAATAATTTAGATGCGCCGTTGTGATTCCGTTTTTCAATATTATCATCGCTTTGGTACATAGTAGATATACAGTGTGAGTCGTTAAGAATGGAAAATCCGAAAACTGAAAATATTAGAGTGTTACGGTTTTTTTGCTTCGCTTACCTCGAATTAGTTCTCCGCTAGTCTTTTCGACAAGCTTTTGTAACCCTATTTTCTTCTATATCCTTCTTTTACCTTCAGAGATGCTCCTACGTCTTGTATTTTCACAACGTAAACTTTACCGTTTAATTTTTGGCTTTCAAATTGTGTTTTCTTTCCCATGTTAGTGCGATCTAGCTAGAATTTGTATCTTTTAGTCTCATTTACTACTATAGTTCCTATATACTTAATACGTCCTTAGATTTTCGTTTAATTTCTTTCAATTTTAGTAAATTCCTTCAATTCCCATTTTTGACAGTTGACGTTTCATTTCTAGGTAGGTTAAGATCTGTTCGTTTTGCACATGCCGGTAGTATCGATTTCCACGCAGCGATAGATGTGTTCGATTTGTTGGATTGATCGTATATTTAGATCTGTGTTTTCTGTGTTATTTTATTTATCTGTCTTCTGATTGGTTGTGTGACGTGTTCTCCCTTCCGTCTTCCTGTTCCTGCTTCATCTTGGTGGTTGTTGAATAGACGTGTTCTTACGAGTACACCTTCCTATCTTTGGAAATTTTGGATATTTTCACACATCTGTGGATTTTATTTGGAAGATTGCTTGAAATATTCATTGGCCGTATCTTCGTTTGTGTTTGAAGTGGAAACTTCGGGATTATCACGGCTGATGTGTTCGATAAATCGAGATATAATTTGAGAACCCACGCGTCTGCAACGCAATATCTGTGTCTTTCTTCTCTTCGTTGTAAAACCTCGTTATTTAACGGTAAGCAGATCTTGTCTTTTCTTGTAAATCACTGTTTTTGAGGTTTCTGTGTTTTTAGAGGTCTTTATAACCCCCTTATTTTTGAATTCTGGAATTTTACCTTCGTTTTTGTGAGATTTTGAACACCCACGTGCGGCTGAGGACTTCTGCGACTCTTAAGTCCTTCGGAGAACCTTACATTCTTTGAAATATACCCGGATCACCTGGTTTCGGCTATTACCGAGTCGGCCCAGAGGTTACGATCTGTCAGTCCCCATCGGAGAGGATCTGCATGCCAAAGCTAAGTGCACGTTCTCTTTCTTTTTTGTTATTTGTAACTTTTCCGCGAAAATAATAGAAAACCACCCCCGATCATTTAGTTTTTTTTTGCACTTAATGTAGTAAAATAAATTTTATATTTTGTGCCTAGAATCGGAGGGTGCTATCTAACGTTAATTTAGTAAAATAGTTTAATCTCAATTCAGATATTCATTTACTTTTGCATTTACTTTTTTTGTTCCCTTTATTCACTTAATTTGAATCAATTGTCAAACACCATCCGATTGAATATCGGCTTGGCATATACAGGGTGTTTATTCACCTTTTCACCATTTAAATATTTAATTTTATTTTTGAGTTTTTGTAACCGTAACATTTCAATCAATTTATAATTTAAGGAATTTTGTTTGTAGAAATCTATGTGAGCGGTTCGCGTTGGCCATAGCGTTCGGCACTTGTGTCCTATCTTAGGACAATCTGTCATTTTTAATTGTTTTGCCGTATTTAATGTCAAATCGACAACAACATTGCTCTTTTTGAGTTTTATTTATTTTTATTTGTCATTCTGGCAATAACCTTTATTTTTTTATATGTCAAGATTTTGCATTAAAATTATATTTGCTTTGTCAGTAAACTTATTCTTTTATTTCTTTGTGTGTAAATATTTGCAACCCGCTTTACCCTCGATTTTATTTATCACCTTGGATTCCTGTTTATCTTGGGGGCATGACAGGGTAAGTAACCTAAGCAGGTGGCGCCGAAATTTTATTATCCATCTTGGGTTTGTGTTTCTATCAACCCACTCCCTCGCCGACGAGCCGGCTGGCGCCCTGCATGATTACCGAATCTCAACCCACTTATTTGAAGGTTTGTAAAGCGGAAGTGCATCACCTTTTGTCTTTTTATTTTGAGTTCTTACCTCGCGATTTTTCACGGTACTCGACCGTCACTTTCGGTGCCAGAAATTTAGGTAACAAGAGCCTAAAATATGAGGATTGATTCAATTTACCTATTTAGCAGGGCGTAACTAGCGCCCTCTATGAACAACGGTAAAGGTGATGGCAGATTCCTATTCATCATGCTAAAAGACGCTGAATGGTGCCGAACTCTATCCCCCACCTCACCCTCCCAGAGTGGGAGGGGGGGCAACTTTGAAATCTTAAATGGGAACTCCCATTTTCTATTGTAGATTCGGATTCTACGCCATCAAGTATGTAGTTTTTGTTTGAAACCTTTTTTCGATTCGTAACAGATTGCGCTGTAATCGCAAAAAACAAGATTGTGAACATCTACAAAAAAATACACAAAAAAGAGAAGCAAGCAAACATGATTTTGTGTTTTTTTATTTTAACATTTCAAAAAGCCATATGTTTGAAACTGTGCCCCTTCACTTCGATACATTTATTTATTTGCAATTGGAATGTTATTCAACGATACAAAACCGTACTTTATTCAGTAATTGACAAGCTGTGAATACTTACACATTGTCCGATCCCCATTTAGATTCTTAATTATTAATCCAATACAAATTAGTCAGTGTTGAATATTTGAACAGTAATGGAGGCTATAACATTACAAGAAAGAATTCGTTGTTGAATGGCTTTTTGAAATGTTATTTAATGTTGAAATAAAAAAAACACAAAATCATGTTTGCTTGCTTCTATTTTTTGTGTATTTTTTCTAGACGTTCACAATCATGTACGAATCGAAAAAAAGTTTCAAACAAAAACTACATACTTGATGGCGTAGAATCCGGATCTCCAATACAAAATGGGTTTCCCATTTAAGATTTCAAAGTTGTCCCCTCTCCCACTCTGGGGGAGGAGGGGGGGATCTAGTTCTACACCATTCAGTGAGCCCCCTATATTATAACAAATCTTATTAAGATCTTTTTTTTTTATTTGATGCAATGTTTTAGAGATATTCCGTTGTTTCAAGATAAAAAAAACTCACCCTGTATAATATAATCCATATAAAAGGTTGTTTTAATTCGTGTTTTTCTCTTTTATTTTTTTCGATTACGGAGGGTGGGGCGCGACCGTTCAAGGGGGCGGGCGAGAACGATCTCTTCCCTCGTTTATATTCGTTTTCTTCTCGTTTGTATCGATCATATCGCGAGACGCTTCGGCAATTCGAATGAAAATAGTGGAAAAAAGAATGATATTAATTCACCGTGGGGTTGAGATTGTTTTAAAGCTGATTTTAATTAAGTAAAGGTAATTACTGGGGCGGTAATTAAATATCGGAGCCACTATGCGGCCAGCGGATTTGTAAGGAGCTTTATACCTTTTCTTTCAAGCTTGTTCGAGAAAACCTATGTTTAGTTACAATGATGATTTTAATTATTTTTTTTAAGACGTGATACATAAAAGCCTTCTTAATTTTTTAAAATCACCAGAAGGCTAATCAGTTGCGCAATAAACTTACGTAGATGAGAGAGATTATTCAATTAAAATCTGGATCATTCATATGTTATGTAGCATTAATAATATTTTATTGCAAATGTTTTCTCAATATATTTTTCATAACTCTGCAAGAATATTTTGCTTTGTATTTCTGTAAATATTTTATTTCATATAAAAAAAAAGATTGAATTTTTGCTTTTGTACATTTGGTGCGTAGGACGAATAACATAAAATGGGTGAAATATGCATACGTATTAAGTAGGTGTGTACCTATTTAAAATGATAGTTTAAAGATTATATTAGATAATATATATCTAATATGATTTAATTAGTATCTAAGTTGAGCGCTGTAACTTTTATATTAATATATCTGCGTTTGTATTATATTATTGTAATATTTGTAAGTTGCGAACGTCAACAGACACCTCTATTCATTACGTGCCGTGTGTTAATATGATTTAGTATTTTCATGCGTCTATGGATTAGGTACATAGAATGCATACGCGCACGTGCGTATCATCGACGTTTTCATTCGTTTGTCCGTTACATGTTATAGTTTATAATAGTATACGATTAGGGCAGATTAGGGTTAACTGTGTAATTAATTGTTGCGGGGGTGTGTTTAGTTTTGTGGTGACTACGAGGTAAGCAAACTTTGAGCATGTCATGGCATTTATAAGATAATTGGAATGCTCAATATCGCTATGTACAGAAATCGTTTAATAATAATATGTTAGGAGTTTTATGCATCATATATGTACTGCATCTACCAGATAAATTGCTAGTTGATTTGCTTAAGAGATTCATCTCGGTAGATAAGCGTCATAACCTCAAATAGAGGTTAGAATACGTTGTGTTGTTTTATTGTTTGTACGTAGAATGTCTTCAAATATTATGAAATAAAGTAAAAATAAGTATCGTAAGTATTAGAATGCAGCTACCACTCCAATTATTGTAAATGCTCCAAATGTATTAGTAGGTGTTGATAATGTTGTACGATGTTTTATTCATGGTATGATCTAAGACAATTGGCATTGTTTTAGAGGCCACAAGGAAACGCCATGAGAGCGCCACTACCGAAGATATGAAAAAAACCATAGGGTTGTATGTACCTGGCACCAGCCAAGGCTAGACTTAAAAATGAGTATTTTTCATTTTTAATGGCTTATTAAAATAAAATGATAATAAATACGTTTGTTTTTATATTAACACTTCAATTAAAACATAGTGATTAATTTCATAAACCTTCAGTATGCTTAAAAGATGCCAGAATTATTGATTATTAACTTGTATGGTGAGTGTGAAAAAACAAGTTCTTGCCTTTTAGACAACTCTATGTATGTTTCAACTTTTCGTTATCGACGTTATACATTCTAAATAACCAAGAACAATTTTAGTTCATTTTGACAAATTAAATAGATTGCATAAAAAATCTTAATTTTCATATAAATATTTTAGAAAAAATATAGCGCTTACATTAATTTTTAAATATGGAATAAATATTTAATTGAATATTTTATCTATATTTAGAAAAAATATGAAAAATATATTCAAAAACCTCTCACGAAAAATATTTATAAAAATATCTATGTAATATTTCTGGCTGTTAGGGTAAGATCCCACATAGCCAAATTTAAATTGCCCGCAATTATTATTAGTAACTTCAACATTGAAACATACAATACCTACCATTTTGTACTACATTAATAGTTATTTGAATGGGTTTACGTTGAAGTCACTAAAAATAGTGGGGGGAAATTTAAATTTGGCTATTAGGGATTGCGGCCAGGAAAAATACATAATATAATAGTAAAAAAGGGAACATAACATAACAAGTTTGGTGATAGAAAGGTGAAGAAGAATCTTACATACGGAGAGGGCGCGATACAAGAACTATAAGAAGATTAAGAGGACGAAGAAGCAGAAGGTAATAAATGGAAAACCGCAATTTACGGGCATAAATAACGAACTGGGAGTCCCTCACGGACACCTTTTCGAAAATGGATTCGATTATAGTTCAGTAATTTACTGTTTCGAGGGCGTGCGAGCCGTGTTAATATCGTCCAGCTAGTCAGCCGAAGGAAGCGGCCGGCGAGGAGCGCTAACGAGGCGGGAGTTTGTCTGGACGAACGCGGTCTATACGGAGAATGCGATGCTCCCACCAGATAACCTACAGTTGACCAAGTGCATTTTGATTTTATTAGGAATTAATGGTGTGTGTAAATTAAAATTAAAGGTTCGTGAACGGGCGTTTCTTTTCCTTTTGTGTTGTGGCCGCGAGATGGTGCTGGCGATTCGATGCTCCCAAAGAAGCGCATTGCTCGGAAAGACGTATTAGCCGCACTGAAAAAAAATGGAAATATTATTACAATACAATACGTGAAAAATATATATTTCAAATAAACAAATAAATCTAATTGTTTCAACAAAATGCTTTGTTCTTCGTGTGGTATTTCTATTTGAGTCAATAAAATTTATTGTTTGAAGTAACCCTAACAGCCAGAAATATTACATAGATATTTTTAAAAATATATTTTATAAATATTTTTCGTGAGAGGTTTTTGAATATATTTTTTATGTTTTTTTTTCTAAATATAGATAAAATATATTATTCCATATTTAAAATTAATGAAGCTATAGTTTCTAAAATATTAATATGAAAATTGAGATTTTTTTAATGCAATCTATTAATTTGTCAAAGAACTAAAATTTTCTGTTATTTAGAATATATAACGTCGAAACGAAAAGTGAAACATACTAGAGTTGTCTAAAAGGCAAGAACTTGTTTTTTCACACTCACCATACAAGTAATAATCAATAATTCTGGATTTTTAAGGCATACTGAAGGTTATCAAATTAATCACTATTTTTTAATTGAAGCGTTCTAAAAAAAAAACAAACGATTATTAATCATTTAATTTGAATAAGCCAATAAAAATAAAAATACTCATTTTAAGTTAGCCTTGCTGTGCCAGTACAAACCTATGCTTTTTTCATATCTTCGGTAGCGCGCTCTCATGGCGTTTCCTGTGGCCTCTAAAACAATGCCAATTGTATTAGATCATACCATGAATAAACATCGTACAACATTATCAACACCTACATACATTTGGAGCATTTACAATAATTGGAGTGGTAGCTACATTCTAATACTTACGATACTTATTTTTACTTTATTTCAAATATTTGAAAAACATTCTACGTACAAACAATAAAACAACACACGTATTCGAACCTCTATTTGAGGTTATGATGCGTATCTACCGAGCTAAATCTCTTAAGCAAATCAACTAGCAATTTATCTGGTAGATGCAGTACATATATGATGCATAAAATTCCTACAATTAATTATTAAGCATTTCTGTACATAGCGATATTGAGCATTCCAATTATCTTATAAATGCCATGACATCTCAAAGTTTGCTTACTCGTAGCACCACAAAAACTAAAACACCCCCGCAACAATTAATTATACAGTTAACCCTAATCTGCCTAATCGTATACTATTATAAACTACAACATGTAACGGACAAACGAATGAAATGTTGATGATACGCACGTGGCGCGTATGCTTCTATGTACCTAATCCATAGACGCATACGCATAAATATACTAAATCATATACACCGGCACCGTAATGAATAGAGGTGTTGTGTGACGTTCGCAACTTACAAATATTACAAATAGTATAATACACAAACGCAGATATATAATAGAAAAGTTTACAGCGCTCAACTTAGATACAATTAAATCATATGATATATATTATCTAATTTAATCTTTTAAACAATCATTTCAAATAGGTACATACCTACTTAATATGTATGCATATTTTACCCATTTTATATTATTCGTCTATCGCACCAAATGTACAAAAGCAAAAATTCAATCTTCTTTTTTATATTAAATAATATTACAAAAATACAAAGCAAAATATTCTTGCAGAGTTATGAAAAATAAATTGAGAAACATTTGCAATAAAATATTGTTAATGCTACACAACATATATAATTTTTTAAATGTTTTCCTAATAATTTTCTATAATATATTTATCATATTATATTAGTTAAACTAATATTCAAGAAAGATTTAATATTTTTTAAATATTTATAAAATATGAAATAAATATAGTTGGTCACTGGGGTTGCATACATTTGACCCAATAAAACCTTTTATTGTTTACTTCTATTAAACATATTGTTAAAATAAACAAATTTTATTAAACAAATTATTTCGCTCGCCCAACAATATATTTGTTTGCCCATATTTAAACAAAGATTTTAGTCAATTGGTTGAGTCAACCAAATGGGTTTCTCAGTCTATGGATTTGATTCGATTTCAATCTCGGATTGAAACATAATGTTAAGAAAAATATTATCATTTAATAAGAACTTTGCTCAGTATGTGGTTTTTGACATACACAGAGATTCTAAATGATTGTCAATTCCGCTCCTATAGATAGTAACAGAGTGTAGGTATAGCCGGGTTTGTAATGAAGTTGGAACTAAGCAGGTTGGAACATCAGAAAGTAAACGATCTGTCATAAATAAGGAAAACGTAACCTATATTTGAACTCGCATTATATAAACGACTATGGATTGGTGTTTCTGCTTGTAAAAATGAAATGTAATTAATTAACTTTACTAAATTATGATTTTACAATTCAGTACTACTGTGTGTTTAACAAATTTATTTTATTACTTAAATTATAACATACAATTAATAATATTAAGTGACAAAACTGCATTCTCTCAGTCTTCTATGGCATGCATGCGGTTTCTATAGATCCTATTTTTTAGATAGCCGAACATGAAGTAATCTAATGGTTAGATCAAGCGATCTAGTGCCATCTTTGTGCTCTAACGAACCTGTCAGCAAAAAACTGTTGAAGATATTGGCAGGTTTGTCGAACAGTATGTGCTGGAGATTATCGTGCGAAAATAACCTGCTTCAAGCTCATTTTCTGTAACTCTGCAATAAACAATTCCAACATCTGTTGTAACGTTGGGCTGTTACAGTTTTCTCGAAGAAAATTGGCCCTATTATTCGTTGCCTGGACATAGCTAACCAAACTGAAACTTTTACGAATGCAATTGCGTTCTCGAAATCATTAGATTTTCTGCAGACCAGATACAATAGTTTTGTAAATTGAATAGTCTGTTAGATAAAACCAGGCTTCATCCGAAGAAAAATATTTGTTAGCAAGTCATGTCCTTAAATTATTATTAAACCAATGACAATATTCCAATCGCCTATGTGATCTAATGGTAATGATTCCTGTACCATAGAAACTTTATGAAAATGTAACTTTCTTTTGACAGCTCATTGCGCTGAAGTGTGTATAAGCCTATAAAATTATAAAATGTAATAAACTATTTCACTTAATGTTAATATTGATTTTTTACCTGTTTGTTGAGCTATTACCACAGATAAATTCCCTTATTTTCTTACAGTATTCAGAAATACTATTGTTGGTGATATTAGATGTAAATATAAACGATTTTGAAAAAAATTATAAGATAAGTAATCGAAAGATACTACAACACGCACGCAATGTCGCTAAATGTCAAGAAAATTCATATAATGTATGAAATTTGTATGTAGCTAACTTCGCTCATTAAATTGGTAATAAGTATAGATAAATTTTTCCGGAAAACAGTTTTTTTCTTACGACAATCATTTTGAATCACATGGTATATGTATGTAGTTGTTGATCGGACTTTTAAATCGAGTCCTTTCATATAAATTATGTAGTGGCTAGGCTTATGCATACCTTAGTTATATACTGTTTGATGGGTGATTATTAAATACAAGAGAGGAAGAAAGTAATAAAACGCAGCCGTCGTTGCACGCGATAGATTGATTCGGTCAAGCAGCGCTTGTCAACGAAATCGTAAAACGCTTGTCGCAAGCCTGCGTCGGCATGCGATGAAGTTGTTAATAAGAGGCCTTTAGCGACTTTGACGCGTCGTGTGGAGGACCCGTTACCTTCAGTTCCATTGTCAGCTTCCAGTAAAGGCACTGTAAAACAGGCAAGACCGGTGCCTTCAAGTTCACTCTCCCATTGTCGCTAATGACCGGTGTGTCGACCATTTAGTTGTGTGTGCTTGACCTTATTCAGCGAAATCGTAAAATTACCGATGGCAGCTCATTAAAGATGTTAGTTACCATACTGGTCATTTTGGAATATTATACTTGAGAATACGTGTTAGGATTTGCTTGGTTTTCCAAATTTTTAACATAGACATACATAGATAGATAGAAAAGTTATAAATATAAAATAAAAAAAAAATTAACACCCTGTATCTCGAAAACGAAGCGACAATCGAAAAAAAATTATTCCACATTTTCGTCTTAAAATTTCGTAAGGAGTATCCTCACTTATTTTGTTAGAGAGATTAAGAAACACACTGTATATCCGAAATACAGCATTTTTTTTATCTCTAAATGTTCATGTATTCTGCAAAAAAGCAATCTTTTTTTCCATAACTTTTTAACTAATGTATTGATTCTCTTTCAGCAATTGCAATTAATTTTGCAGAGGCACTTTGGTGAAATGTGAATATCTTCATGCAGATTGCTGAAAAATTTCGATTTAATCACAGAACGAGCACCGCACAAACTTCGTCTGACGTTGTTTCCGGTTACTGCGCTGTTGTTATTGTTTTGCGTCTAGTTTTGTTCGGCCACGATATTTTGACAGTCGCGCGATGAGATCTTAACTGTAACCAGTGCAATTGGGGATCGCCTAGGAATGTTTTTCTTTCTACTCTTTAATTAAATTATACCGATTATTATGTTGTTCCTTGTGTTTAGGTTACTGGATCGCGTAATTAAATTATGTGGTGTAACACATTTCGAATAGTTTCAGTAAGTTTTCTAATTGTATGAGGACGCTTTCTAAATACTATATCCTTTAAGTGTGGATAAATAAAATAATCCATAATTGTCAAATCTAGAGATCGTGGTAAATAATTTAAGCTCCCTCAAACGTAAATGTACTGGTAATATACCTGAAATAACGCACGCCGCATCCGTCGAAATAGATGATTACACGTATAATATAATAATATTGGATTTACTAGCTGTACCGTATATATACTGTTCCTGCGAGTACTGTAGTAAACGACACTTACAATAAATAAAAAAGAACATGTATTAAATTGCCCCAATAATTGCAAGTTTTTTTTTATTACAGAGAATCACGACAACACAATGGCAATGGAAAATAGATTCGATTATAGTTTTTTTTTTTTATATAAATATAAAAATAATCTAAATATGTACAAATAAATATGTAGAAGTTTCTTTTTTTATTATTAAATACTGAAATTCTTATACATTTTTACTTATTTCCGCGAGTGCGCCTTCATATACCCAATGCCTATTTTATTTTGATTGTCGCAAGCTTTTATCAAGGTTTGTACAAGCTTATGAAAATCGTGACATAACCTTGCAACAAACTTACACCCTTGTCGGGGACAACCTTAAATAAAGCTTGTGTAAACCTTAAATTGTTATCTGGACTTACTCTGTTATAAAATATACTGCACTTAAAGATTTTTGAATATGTATTATTTGGACAATAAATAATTTGAAGAGAAAATCATACTTCGCCCAATCTGTCGAATTTAAAAAGTTATCGAAGATCGAAATACAGCAATTATTACACCATCTATAATTACAACAGCATGCAGCTACAGTGTTGCCGAATGTATGTTTCTTTCAAATGATTCCTAAATGATACATACGAAATATGATACGATATTTTAACATTAAGAGTTTCGATTCAGAACCGAACGAAGCATGTCGCTGCGTCTAGCTTTTTTGCGACAATTTAAACACAAGTTATATACAACGATATGAGAGAACTACTACTACTACTACAGGCAGGCCTTACCACTCGGACAAGGCAACAACACACCTGTTAAGCCATTTACACCTACTGTGATACCAGGTAGAATCGAATTAGATACCCAGGCACAAGGAATTATATTAATTAGTTTGTAATTTATTGTTGGTAGCACCTGCCCTCGCTTATATTACATTGTAATACCCATACAGAACTGAAGATTATTATATTACGAGTATACGGGACCATTTATAATTATAGATAAATAAGATGTTATCTAGGAAGCATGGGCCCGAATGACTGTCTCTTTGCGCAACATTTCAACGGTATTTTAAATGCGGGGAATTAGTTCCTTTTTTATGGTTTAAATTATACCTGTATAAAAATTAATTCTAGACCTGTATTTAGTGGAAAAGAATGATTAAGCGGTATGTGTTTGAAAATAATTACTTGTTGTTTTGTAGTTATGACATTCAATATTTATGAATAGCTGTATAGTTTTAAAATTTAGTGAGACATACTAAAAATTGAGGTTTATATTATGTTATCGCAATATTATGCGAGTTTTTATCAAGCAATGGGAAAAAAGAAACGTTTCTTTTAGAGAAAATTTTTGTAGACCTCTCGTGTAACTTGGATAAAATGGTAATTTAACATATTTTCTTATTCTTCCTGTCACTAATTCCTAATGTACTCACATTTCCAATTTTTATTTTGTTTTTGAGTTTTCTAATGGTATTATATACCACGTCTTCTGAGAATCCATTAAATGCAGCGATTTTAGTAATTTCTTTAAGTTCTTTATTATATCGTTCTGTAGATAGAGCAAAATTAAGTAAGCGATGTGCCAAAAAGTTAATAGCTGCTAGTTTATTTTTCCATGAATGATTTGAATCTTCTGAAATAAATTTGTTATTAGTAGTGGGCTTCTTATACATGTCTATTTCTAATTTATTTTTATTTCTTATTACTAACATATCGAGAAAAGCAACCCTATTGTTTGTTCCCTCTTCATGGGTAAATTTAATGCAAGGAAATTTTGAATTTAGCTGTTCAAGAAAATCCCTGATTTAGCACTTACTAGTATCAAAAACACAAAAAATGTCATCAACGTATCTAACCCAAACCCGTGGAAAATATCGCAAAGTATTCTGGAGAACGGTATCAAATTTTCCCAGAAAGAGGTTAGCTATGAAGGGAGATAAGCTGTTACCCCCTGCTCCTTCAGTTTGTTGGTAAAAGATACCATTGATTTGAAGGAAATTTTGTTTCATGCAGAGCTTCGCCAAAGAAATAAAACTATCAACGTCATTACTACCCAACTGATTACCTTTCAAGAAATCTTCTAAATAAGTCAAAGTGATATCAACGGGGACGCTAGGAAACAGTGAGCTCACATTAAACGAAACTAAAACTTCATTGTTAGTAAGTTCAATGTTTTTAATCTTTTCAATAAACGCGTATGAATTTTTAACTGTTAAATCCGGGGGTTGCACAAGTAAGTGGTTAAATTTGTCAGATAGCCATTTGAACAATAAGTAAGTTGGACTATTGATATTGGAAACAATGGGTTCATGTCTTCCCTGGTTTATGTATCTTAGGTAAACAATACATCCTAGGTAAATGGAATATTAACCTAATCTATTTATTCTAAATAAGGTCTTCTTGGTTTCTGTGATCATTTTTGATAACGGATTTTTAGTTAGCTTTACGTAAGAACCTTGCGTTAAAAGGGTACTGACACGATCAAAATAATCCCTTTTATCTTAAATGACCACAGTATTACTGTTGTCAGATTTTAAGTAAAAGCAGTTTTTCTTTTCAAGCCCTTTGACAATGTTAATTATTTCTTTACGTGTGGTATCTGAAGGATGACGTTGTTTATTCTCTAAAAATTGAAGTTTTTCAAGCAGTTCAAAAAAAGTTTTGTATGATCATCGAAAGTACTAATCACTGTTTCTATGCCAGATATAATTTCTTCAATTGGGGTTTTTTTAAATTTTAAATTATATTTCAAACCTTTATTCAACAATTTAATTTCGTCCTTGTTAAAAGATAAAGAAGATTCGTTCCTGACTAACATATTTTCCGGTTGATTAATGTGAGCAAATTTTGGATTTTTTAAAGACACTAATTTTGATAATTTTGTCTTATGAACCATAACTTTAGTTAATATTTTTTTCGAAACAATATCTTCTATCCTATTCAAATAATTAATCCATTCTACAAATTCTAAATTACTAAGAGTCTTAACTAATGTTAAATGTAAGTTGTAAGCTTCTAATTCTAATTGACTAATTCTAAAATACTGATATTTAATTATTACTGAATATAACCAACATTTTTTAGCCGAAAAAATCGCTTTAGACTCTGAACTTCAGGAAATCTTACATTTATTTGAATAAAATTTGGAAACACATCAACTTTTCTTTTTTTTAACTACTAAATTATACTGCAAAAGTTCTTCTAGACCCCCCTGGCGAGGAGTCTAGAAGAAGTTTACAGTATTACCAATGCCACAGTTTGGAGTATTTGTTAATGTACCATGTGATTAAAATGATTGTCGTAAGAAAAAAAACTATTTCCGGAAAAATTATCTATACTTATTACCAATTTAATGAGCGAAGTTAGCTACATACAAATTTCATACATTAAATGAATTTTCTTGACATTAGCGACATTGGCGTCGTGTGTGTAGTATCTTTCTATTATTTATCTTATAATTTTTTTCAAATCGTTTATATTTACATCTAATTCACCAACAATAGTATTCTGAATACTGTAAGAAAATAAGGGAATTTATCTGTGGTAATAACTCAACAACAGGTAAAAAATCAATATTAACATTAAGTGAAATAGTTTATAACATTTTATAATTTATTAGGCTTATCATACACTTCAGCGCAATGAGCTGTCAAAAGAAAGTTACATTTTCATCCCTATAAAGTTTCTACGGTACAGGAATTATTACAATTAGATCACGATAGGCGATTGGAATATTGTCATTGGTTTAATAACAATTTAAGGACGATGACTTGCTAAACAAATCATTTTCTCGGATGAAGCCTGTTTTATCTAACAACATACATAAAAACTATTGTATCTAGTCTGCAGAAAATCCACACGAATTTCGAGAAACGCGAATTGCATCCCGTAAAAGTTGGAGTTTGGTTAGCTATGTCCAGGCAACGAATAATAAGGCCAATTTTCTTCGAGGAAACTGTAACAGCCAACGTTACCAACAGATGTTGAAATGTTTATTGCAGAGTTACAAGAAAATGAGCTTGAAGCAGGTTGTTTTCAACACGATAATGCTCCAGTACATACTGCCCGACAAACTTGCCAATATCTTCAACAGTTTTTTGCTGACAGGTTCGTTAGAGCACAAAGATGACCACCAAGATCGCCTGATCTAACCCCATTAGATTACTTCATGTTCGGCTATCTAAAAAATAGGACTATAGAATCCGCATGCATACCATAGAAGAACTGAGAGATGCAGTTTTGTCACTTAATAATTATACTAATTGTATGTTATAATTTAAAGTAATAAATAAATTTAGTTAAACACCAGTTAGTACTGAATTGTAAAATCATAATTTAGTAAAGTTAAATTAATTACATTTCATTTTTACAAGCAGAAACACCAATCCATAATCGTTTATATAATGCGAGTTCAAATATAGGTTACGTTTCCTTATTTATGACAGATCCGTTTACTTTCTTATGTTCCAACACTGACTTAGTTCAAACCTTCATTACAAACACGCGGCATATACTACACCTGTACTATCTATCTATAGGAGCGGAATTGACAATCATTTTGAATCTCTGTGTACTTAAAAATTTTACACCATATTACGAAACATCCTGTATACTTATGAGGGCACATTACCAAAATAATCATCGAAAAAGCATAAAAAAAAGTTAACCATCACCTTCTCTCGAATCTACCTGTTATTAATATCTCCTCCAGTTTCCTGTTTGTGCGTGTAAAACTTAATTACCTGTTGTCTCGAGCAAGAAATAAAACGAAGAATGATTCTGAAACCATACCAGTGTATACTTTCACGATGCGATGCGTGTCTTCTTCGATGTCTCAATGATAATCTGAGCTTGGTTTCTATCCGAAGAGGCTAATACGAATCATTAAGTTGTCGACTAATGATAATTAGGATAATATTATTGAACGGACGAAAATGGATCTACAAAAAGCACAGAGCGGCAAATGGTGGAATTAGGTATACAGAAATGACAGAATATTATGAGATTTGCTTTCGTTTTGTTTTAAATCTAATCTAAAAAAGAACAGCGGTACTCAGTTTCTGAGAAACAACAATTGACTGTTTCTACGAACCATCTAAAGAACATCTGCTTCTTGTATAATCGGTATAAGATATGCCTCTATAGGTTTTTTTGTATTATTATTGGTATACAACGTAGTACTTACAATTAGTTACCTACGTATTATATTATGTGTATATTGAATAAGTTTTTAGTCTTCCCGGAATCTAAATATAATAATCTACCTACGTAAATAATGCTGGATCACTGCGTTTTTCTGTGATACTCATTTTGTATAGTAAGATTCCGCTCTGCAGGTATAGTGATAGGCAATAGATAGGGCCATAATAGAGTTATAGGCAGTACAAAATTGGACAGTAATTTAATCTTGGAACGATGAATGAGGTAGCTCTTTTGTTCAGGTAAAATTGAATGTTTAACACGTTACAAATGTATACCTTAATATAATTCAGAGTTTCAGAAATGCCTAAAGTTGATATTTGATACTACAAAATATACAGGGCATTTCATTTGAAACCAGTCACCTCAAAAATGGGAATTCTGACTTGATTAACTAATTTATGCAAACCAACATTTATGCAGGCTGGGCCACCACATTCGCGTCAGTTTAAATACGAAAAGTGGTAACATATTTTCAAATTGTTTCTGTTAAGAGTTATACGGGTTCAGAAGGACCATATTTCAAAATCATTTTGAAGTATACAGGGTGACTCAAAGAAAAGTTGCAACACTCGAACTTGCCAGATAGTCCAGCAAATATCTGTGCGATGGTCCGGCCGTTCGTGAACCGTGAGCAAGGGGGTGGGTTCTTGATTTGTTTTGCTTTTTTTTTAAAAAGGGCGCCAGCTGTGACCAACAGCGAGGAAGCCATGATTCAGCAAACAACAAACAACAAGAATTTTGTTCAAAATAAATTTTAATAATATAACGTTAATGCGTTAATCTTCTTCCTTATACAGGGTGTATCTAATAAAAACGTAAATTTTGCTTGGGTGTTAACTACACGACATATAAAGCACAAACCCGCCGAAACCGGATTTCATCATTAAAAAATAAAAAAAAGTAAAATTTAGAGCCAAAAATTCTTTAGTCCGGGCCTGATGCAAGGAAACATCATGTTAAGCACCCGCTAAACGTGGTATTATGTATAAATACATTGCACTCATTCAGTATTATTCTTAATGGTATGCCGTAAGTTCATTTAACGTCATTCTGAATAAATAAAGGCCCTTGTAAAAATAGAAAAACTGAGGCATTTTAAATTTCTTCTTTTTATAAAATAAACATTCCTTATTTGTTAAGAGCATTCTACGTAAGTCTACAAAGTATTATTTTTAATATCCTGATAAGACGTTCGAGTTTCATCGGATATGCGACTTCAGTAGTTACAAAAAACGTAAATATTTTTCTTTTGCTTTGTCAAATCGAGAGTTAGTTGTCAATAAACGGTACCACATGAATCTGAGTTATTTTTTTTTTTGATTTCTTTACTCAAATAACGCAAAATGAATTGAATCGAATTACACAGAAATAAATGTAGATACAGAAAAATTTGAAACACGCCTTTTTACTATGATGTCGCGCGAAAATGAATCTATACATTCCCGCGCTTTTCCGATGCATCAAGCTTCGATTTTCTTTATATGAAATCTATGATGGTCCTGAAAAGGATCGTTTTTCCGAGACGGGAAGAATTAAATAAAATGTTCGAAGTGGCTTGCACTCCAAGCGGCGATCCACACAAAACTAACAGCGGTAATGGCTGAATGATAGTGGTATGTGGGGGGTATATTCGGGACAGCATTTAGGTTGGGCACAGGTTCGGCTCTAGCCCACGGATTTACAAAATATGTTTTTTCTCGTTAATGCTTACAGATAGACCCCCTGTGCATTAAGACTTTTTAATCGTAAATGATTACAGCTGCTACATATTATTATATTTACCTCTATATCGGATACACCCTGTATAGGACGTTATGTTATATTCAATGTGATGCATTTATATTCATATTGAGTAATTTTTTTTGTGTGTAAATGAAGGAACTCATTTTGAACGTTTATTGTAGCTGTATTTCTATTATTAAACTTGCTATAGGCCACAGAATAAGCCAACTTAGATGTTTTTAAGCTTATACTGCCAATTTAAGTTTGAAGAAGAAAAACTCCATGACCTTCTAGGGGATGGAAAGGGAAAGAAGTAGCTGTCAAAAGCACCGCAACGTAATTTTTATAAATTATTCGATTTTAACAATTTAAAGTTTGCCTTATCGTAACTAACAAAGTTTTCAAGCGTTTCCCTTTTTTTTTTTACCTTGTATTAAATATACACCTATTAGATCGACCTGGCGTGTGTTTCTGGCTGTGCAGTGCCTTCCGTATTGGAACGAACGAAAATGACGCCCTCAATTGAGTCATTAGCGTGCTAGAAAACGGCAGAAATCTGATACGGTGTTATTCGACACGCGATCCGCAAGAAAACTGATTTCGAATGACCCTTTCGGCGCTGAAATTACGACAACGGCACGTAACTACAATTGACGTGGAACGCTGGCCATTTGATTTGATTGTTCCTCATTTTTCCGTGCGCCAGATATTAGTCGCGCGAAGGAAACAGTTCGTGTAGTTGTACGGGGGCGAAGCCTATGTTTTCGGGGTAGTATTAACGTTTAAATAAATTAGGGTCCCATAATAGTAATTTGTTTGTTTCTTGGGGTTTTCTTCAGGAGTTCGAATACGTAATTAATCATACAAAATTGTTTCTGATGCACCTGCACGGTGTATACTTCATATATGTAATAGGGATATTTTTTTTTGTCAAGATTGAATTAAGGTAATCCTAATTTTGGATATACAAAGCAACGTATCAAATTGAAAATTAGACCAAATATAATAGGATGCACCTCTACTTTCGATACGGGATTGTAGGCTTCACGAATCAAAAAGAAATAAGCTCTTGGGCTTGAATACACCCAGTGACCAACTATATTTATTTCATTTTTTATAAATATTTAAAAAATATTAAATCTTTCTTGAATATTAGTTATATTAATATAATATGCATAAAATATATTATAGAAAATATATTAGGAAAACATTTAAAAAATATATATGTTATGTAGCATTAATAATATTTTATTGCAAATGTTTCTCAATATATTTTCATAACTCTGCAAGAATATTTTGCTTTGTATTTCTGTAAATATTTATTTCATAAAAAAAAAGATTGAATTTTTGCTTTTGTACATTTGGTGCGTAGGACGAATAATATAAAATGGGTAAAATATGCATACATATTAAGTAGGTATGTACCTATTTAAAATGATAGTTTAAAGATTAAGATAATATATATCTAATATGATTTAATTAGTATCTAAGTTGAGCGCTATAACTTTTCTATTAATATATCTGCGTTTTGTATTATATTAATTGTAATATTTGTAAGTTGCGAACGTCAACACAACACCTCTATTCATTACGGTGGCGGTGTTATATGATTTAGTATTGTTTATGCGTCTATGGATTAGGACATAGAATGCATACGCGCACGTGTATGATCAACGTTTTCATTCGTTTGTCCGTTACATGTTATAGTTTATAATAGCATACGATTAGGGCAGATTAGGTTAACTGTGTAATTAATTGTTGCGGGTGTTTTAGTGTTTTGGTGACTACGAGGTAAGCAAAACTTTGAAACATGTCATGGCATTTATAAGATAATTGGAATGCTCAATATCGCTATGTACAGAAATCGTTTAATAATATAATTGTTGGAATTTTATGCATCATATATGTACTGCATCTACCAGATAAATCGCTAGTTGATTTGCTTAAGAGATTCATCTCGGTAGATAAGCGTCATAACCTCAAATAGAGGTTAGAATACGTTGTGTTGTTTTATTGTTTGTACGTAGAATGTTTTCAAATATTATGAAATAAAGTAAAAATGAGTATCGTAAGTATTAGAATGTAGCTACCACTCCAATTATTGTAAATGCTCCAAATGTATTAGTAGGTGTTGATAATGTTGTACGATGTTTCATTCATGGTATGATCTAATACAGTTGGCATTGTTTTAGAGGCTACAAGGAAATGCCATGAGAGCGCCACTACCGAAGACATGAAAAAAGCCATAGGGTTGTACCTGGCACTAGCCAAGGCTAGACTTAAAAGTGAGTATTTTCCATTTTTATTGGCTTATTCAAATAAAATGATAATAAATATGTTTGTTTTTTTATTTAGAACACTTCAATTAAAAAATAGTGATTAATTTGATAAACCTTCAGTGTGCCTTAAAAGATGCCAGAATTATTGATTATTAACTTGTATGGTGAGTGTGAAAAAAAAAGTTCTTGCCTTTTAGACAACACTATGTATGTTTCAACTTTTTGTTATCGAAGTTATACATTCTAAATAACCAAGCACAATTTTAGTTCATTTTGAAAAATTAAATAGATTGCATAAAAAATCTCAATTTCATATAAATAAATATTTTAATTGAATATTTTATCTATATTTAGAAAAAAATATGAAAAATATATTCAAAAACCTCTCACGAAAAATATTTATAAAATATATTTTTCAAAAATATCTATGTAATATTTCTGGCTTAGGGCAGCTTTTAATTTAAACTAGCGCAGTATTTATTAATTTACTAAATATTTACATGGAAGTAAAAATAAATATCGCATTTTATTTTCATATAGTAGTTTTCTCCCCATATAGTGCAGCAGATGAGCAGATATACTTATGTGTAGAGATTGTCGCATAGATGGCGTATCTCCTATTTCATTCCAGTAACATATAATATTTCGCACAAAATAGGCTGGAAACTACGATCAGAACATTCTAATCTGGTTATATTACAGATCAACATCTAATAGGAGTCATCGCCATTGAAAGGGCGATTTCTTTAACGGCACGATAGAGTGCTAGGATGGTCACTGCGACCAACTCCCCCAATACTACTAGAATTTATAACATTCTAACGGAAAAATCGCTCCTTAGTGCATGGGTTTTTGGATATAATTCATTTTCATTTCGATTAAAAATGATCACGGCATTTTGTTGTGTTTACGTTTAAGTCTTAAAATGAATAAATGTTATAAGAAAAGTGAAAACCTCTAGAATCAAAATGCTTACGGTTTTCTGCCAATCTGCATAGTTTTCATGTTCAAAAGAAAAAGTGCTTGAAGCAACTATCAATATCTTTCACTTAAAAGAATAAACTGTTTCAACGAAAAATATATTATTTCCGAAAAAATGCGTGAATTTAAAATTATATTCGTTTTCAAGGAAATACCAAATCATGTTGGTCATATATAAAACGCAAAAACTTTTAGTTTAATGCAATTCTTTATTTTAAATGAAAAGGATATTTCTCTCAGTGTATACTTAATATGTATTTGGTTCGATCAAAATTAAACGTTTTGTTAAACAAACGCGTGTATTTTTCTGAACGAATACATTACCTTTACACATTACGTATGTACCTACATATATGCATTATTCAAAAAGATGTTATAAATTTCTGAAATTGAATATTTATTGGTACTGCATGCCCAGATCAACAATAGAATGTCTTTAAATAAATTCTTCTGCCTGCGGGGATTGCATTCGGCCGTAAACTAGAGTTTCGTAACACACGATACAATTGTATCGTTATAAACATGTCATCTGCATTCTGCCTGTTCATTTCTGTGGCTATTCATGGGGATAGCATCGTATTTTTAAATTGTAACTCGGGATGGATTCCAATTACCACAGACATTAAAACTATTTTGCTGTCGTATTTACTCCTATAATATTTGGAAAAAGATTTTAAAATCGACAAACTTTTAATGTATAATGAAATATCGTTTTGACACCAAACAATATCGTACTACAATCATGATAGTTCCTACTAACAATGAAAGCCGATGTATAAGTGTTAAGTATCTTATATTCTCGCATGTCGGAGGTCAGCCCTAGACATTAATCTTTGCATTATACCTAATGATAGCCTGTAACAAATCCAGACCGTTTATATGACGATTTTCGATTGGGTATATTAGAATAGCGCATATGTAGTCGAGTATGTTAGGTGTAATACTTGCTTCGTGCAACAAAGTCGTGTCCGCACGAGTTACCAAGCGATGACTAGCAGGTTAAACATTTACTATTTCTACAATGTAGTATGAATATGGGAAACGTTGGTATAGCTATATACATACAGGTAATGATGAGCCTTAGATTATGGAAATTCAAAAGGTATTAGGATGTGTAAAAGATTCATTGTTAGGCAATAAAAACTTATTCTGCTCTATAATATAGGTGGCCAATAAATAGAAGAAAAGAAACACATGTACTGACTTTAGGAGCTCTATGAATATCTACAAAACCTATATAAAATCCATTCTAGATTATGCTTGTACCATATAAATGACTTCAATATTTTCTGGAAACAATTTACGTCCCCAGTGACCAACTATATTTATTTTATATTTTATAATATTTAAAAAATATTGTATCTTTCTTGAATATTAGTTATATTAACATAATATGCATAAAATATATTATAGAAAATATATTAGGAAAACATTTAAAAAATATATATGTTATGTAGTATTAATAATATTTTTTTGCAAATGTTTTCTCAATATATTTTTATCATAACTCTGCAAGAATATTAGCTTTGTATTTCTGTAAATATTTATTTCATATAAAAAAAAAGATTGAATTTTTGCTTTTGTACATTGGTGCGTAGGACGAATAAATAAAATGGGTAAAATATGCATACATATTAAGTAGGTTTGTACCTATTTAAAATGATAGTTTAAAGATTAAATTAGATAATATATATCTAATATGATTTAATTAGTATCTAAGTTGAGCGCTGTACTTTTCTATTAATATATCTGCGTTTTGTATTATATTAATTTGTAATATTTGTAAGTTGCGAACGTCAACACAACACCTCTATTCATTACGGTGCCGGTGTTATATGATTTAGTATTGTTTATGCGTCTGTGGATTAGGTACATAGAATGCATACGCGCACGTGCGTATCATCAACGTTTTCATTCGTTTGTCCGTTACATGTTATAGGTTATAATAGTATACGATTAGGGCAGATTAGGGTTAACTGTGTGATTAATTGTTGCGGGGTGTGTTTTAGTTTTTGTGGTGACTACGAGGTAAGCAAAACTTTGAACATGTCATGGCATTTATAAGATAATTGGAATGCTCAATATCGCTATGTACAGAAATCGTTTAATAATATAATTGTAGGAATTTTATGCATCATATATGTACTGCATCTACCAGATAAATTGCTAGTTGATTTGCTTAAGAGATTCATCTCGGTAGATAAGCGTCATAACCTCAAATAGAGGTTAGAATACGTTGTGTTGTTTTATTGTTTGTACGTAGAATATTTCAAATATGAAATAAAGTAAAAATAAGTATCGTAAGTATTAGAATGTAGCTACCACTCCAATTATTGTAAATGCTCCAAATGTATTGGTAGGTGTTGATAATGTTGTACGATGTTTTATTCATGGTATGATCTAATATAATTAGCATTGTTTTAAAGGCCACAAGGAAACACCATGAGAGCGCCACTACCGAAGATATGAAAAAAGCCATAGGGTTATACCTGGCACCAGCCAAGGCTAGACTCAAAAATGAGTATTTTTAATTTTTATTGTCTTATTCAAAAAAAAAAAAAAAAATGATAATAAATACGTTTGTTTTTTATTTAGAACACTTCAATTAAAAAATAGTGATTAATTTGATAAACCTTCAGTATGCCTTAAAAAGATGCCAGAATTATTGATTATTAACTTGTATGGTGAGCGTGAAAAAACAAGTTCTTGCCTTTTAGACAACTCTATGTATGTTTCAACTTTTCGTTATCGACGTTATACATTCTAAATAACCAATTGTTCTTGGTTATTTAGAATGTATTAGTTCATTTGACAAATTAAATAGATTGCATAAAAAAATCTCAATTTTCATATAAATATTTTACAAATATTTTAGAAAAAATATAGCGCTTACATTAATTTTAAAATATGGAATAAATATTTTAATTGAATATTTTATCTATATTTAGAAAAAAAAACATGAAAAATATATTCAAAAACCTCTCACGAAAAATATTTATAAAATATATTTTGAAAAATATCTATGTAATATTTCTGGCTGTTAGGGGTAGGTTAGACATTATTCATTAACAAATCCTTGCGTTTACGTGTTGATGCTATGAAATTAACATCCAGATATCTCATTAAATAGACAAATACATCTGATCGATACTTCTTAAGGACATATATTAACCATTTTATCTAATTGAAAATATTTACTGCATATTCAAGATACTTATTGAATATCTTTCCACCCCTTATGAGATAGAATTTTACAACTGCAATAAAACAAACGCTTTATGTGAGGTACGATCGACCGTTTTCATACGTTCCTTCTATTTTTTTCGCAATATTCAACCGCACTTAATGTATATACACTTAAATATCGATTCCTTAACGATGCGATGGTTCGGAACACCACTTCAAGAGTCAAACATCACCGCCATCTGTTTATTTATACGTCTACGCGTACCGCGCATTAAATATCATCCCACTTGTGAAGATAACATTTTACGAGGCCAATAGTCAGAGGGTTATAAAAAAAAATACTTATATATGTATAAGAGATATACTTACGTTCCAACATAACGAAGAATATAATAAAATAATAAACTAGGAGAAGACGAAAAGAGAAAGGAATACCAAAAAAAAGAAAAAAAAAAGGTAGCCGCGTTGGCAATATAATTACATTAATTTTACGAGTTTTATTAACATTAATTTCAGTGGCTGAGCGAAGCTTAAAATTTAATGTCTTTATGTTGGAAGTATAGCTGTCGGTAATTATTTCTCGTGCGTCAGTCGTCGATTTTATGGGGTGAGCGACGTATAAATGCTCCTTTCCTTTATTTTATTCCATGGGTTATCATCTGGCGGCTATACGCTGAAAGCAATTAAAAGGAATCGAATTGAAAATCTTCGTTGAGTGAAATTAGATAAGATCTACGGATTTCCAAATAAATTATTAACAGTTGAATTTTGTTTATCTATTAGTTTTTCTTTAGGGGTTACAAACAGTTTAAACAGTTTTCTACTTATAATGTGTAAAAATAAACTTAGTAGACCTGACATCACAAAAAAAGGTAGTAAAAGACGATTATTCCCGAATTCAACTATTGCTAGTCAGAGTCTTGTCCGAGAAAACAAGTTTTTCACTTACAACTTTGTTATCTTTAAAACAACAGGCTTAAGCCTTATATCACAGACAAGAGAAATATTATCTCTAACTTGGTCTTTTGGCTTTTAATGTATATTTTAAAAAATCAAATTGAAGATGGTCCCAAATGTACGAAACGTGGCATTGTATTTTGTATAACATCATACTGAGAAAGGAGATTGCATTAAATGAAAAGTTTTATAACATTTCCCTAACAACCAGAAATATTACATAGATATTTTTTAAAAATATATTTTATAAATATTTTTCGTGAGAGGTTTTTGAATATATTTTTCATATTTTTTTCTAAATATAGATAAAATATTCAATTAAAATATTTATTCCATATTTTAAAATTAATGTAAGCGCTATATTTTTTCTAAAATATTTGTAAAATATTATTTAAATGAAAATTGAGATTTTTTATGCAATCTATTTAATTTGTCAAAATGAACTAAAATTGTTCTTGGTAATTTAGAATGTATAACGTCGATAACGAAAAGTTGAAACATACATAGAGTTGTCTAAAAGGCAAGAACTTGTTTTTTCACACTCACCATACAAGTTAATAATCAGTAATTCTGGCATCTTTTACGGCATACTGAAGGTTTATCAAATTAATCACTATTTTTTAATTGAAGTGTTTCAAATAAAAAACAAACGTATTTATTATCATTTTATTTGAATAAGCCAATAAAAATGAAAAATACTCATTTTTAAGTCTAGCCTTGGCTGGTGCCAGGTACAACCCTATGGCTTTTTTCATATCTTCGGTAGTGGCGCTCTCATGGCGTTTCCTTGTGGCCTCTAAAGCAATGCCAATTGTATTAGATCATACCATGAATAAAACATCGTACAACATTATCAACATCTACTAATACATTTGGAGCATTTACAATAATTGGAGTGGTAGCTACATTCTAATACTTACGATACTTATTTTTAGTTTATTTCATAATATTTGAAAACATTCTACGTACAAACAATAAAACAACACAACGTATTCTAACCTCTATTTGAGGTTATGACGCTTATCTACCGAGATGAATCTCTTAAGCAAATTAACTAGCAATTTATCTGGTAGATGCAGTACATATATGATGCATAAAATTCCTACAATTATATTATTAAACGATTTCTGTACATAGCGATATTGAGCATTCCAATTATCTTATAAATGCCATGACATGTTCAAAGTTTTGCTTACCTCGTAGTCACCACAAAAACTAAAACACACCCCGCAACAATTAATTACACAGTTACCCTAATCTGCCCTAATCGTATACTATTATAAACTATAACATGTAACGGACAAACGAATGAAACGTTGATGATACGCACGTGCGTGTATGCATTCTATGTACCTAATCCACAGACGCATAAACAATACTAATTATATAACACGGCACCGTAATGAATAGAGGTGTTGTGTTGACTGTTCGCAACTTACAAATATTACAAATAATATAATACAAAACGCAGATATATTAATAGAAAAGTTACAGCACTTAACTTAGATACTAATTAAATCATATTAGATATATATTATCTAATTTAATCTTTAAAACTATCATTTTAAATAGGTACATACCTACTTCATACGTATGCATATTTTACCCATTTTATTTATTTGCCCTACGCACCAATGCACAAAAGCAAAAATTCAATCTTTTTTTTTTATATGAAATAAATATTTACAGAAATACAAAGCAAAATATTCTTGCAGAGTTATGAAAATATATTGAGAAAACATTTTCAATAAAATATTATTAATGCTACATAACATATATATTTTTTAAATGTTTTCCTAATATATTTTCTATAATATATTTATGCATATTATATTAATATAACTAATATTCAAGAAAGATTTAATATTTTTTAAATATTTATAAAATATGAAATAAATATAGTTGGTCACTGGGGGAGATTCTTGTATTATTTCGCGCCTATTTCCATTACATGCACCATATATTATTTGAAAAAGAAGACGTGACACTGGATATTCATCAAACTTAAATTAAATTATTAATAATTAGCTTTAAAAAGAAACACTTTTCAAACTTCCAAACTGGCAATTATAAAATATATTCGAAGCTATTCCAAGATAATTTTACACCGTTTCCCTAATTAAACTAAAGTTCGAAGCACTGCTTTCGCTGCACACAAATTATGGTACATATATGCACGAGTGTTGGAATGGTTCGACCATATTTCACACTACATTAAACTGTCATAGATGCTAATAATCTAATATAATAACATCATAATCTTTACCTGAGGCCGCCGTAGTTCGGTGTAAGATTGCTGTGAAGCGGACCTACCTGATTTAATATTTTGCAAGATCTTGATGTAGTATAGTACTTATATATCTCTTTGATGTAATAATCAATAAATACTATTATTATTATTATATATTTTGTTCTTTTTAATATGATTTTAAAATTAAAATTGTTTTTCACCGCCTACTATTAATTAAATACTAATATAGAAACTACATCTTCTGAAAATCACTAATTCTAAAAGAAAACACTAGCTTTTCGGTAGAGGATTTAATTTTACATCATATAGTGTAAAAATGTACAGGGCGTTCTATTTGAAAAAAAAAAAATACTTTTAGACATTCACAATACGAACCATTAACCTTCCCAATTCTACATAAATATGATTTAAAATTACCGTAACCTGTTATTAATTCTACCGCCTGATACGATAAATTAACCCTCATTTCCCTAAAACGTGTAAAGCTACTGATAAATTTCCTAGTCCACCTCTCATTTAAAGTAATATCCTACTTACTGTGCTAATGGTTATCAAGTTTATCCCTAAACGCTTTTTTAACTACGTTAACCAAAATTAGCCCAAAACTAATAATCGCGCTAACTCCCCTAGAGACCGCCTCTATCGCTAATTGATCCGCCCTCTCATTACCGATTGTACCTACGTGAGCCCTAGTTCAAAAATGTTTTATATTCCCCTCACGCAACATATCCCAGGTATCTAATAACAAATCGGTCGGATTTTTTAAATTCCCTACCGCCACTAATATAGATAAGCTATCTGTTATAATTCTCACGTCACATTGTTTGCAAATAATTTTTAATTCAAATTCAAATTCAAATTTTATTTATCCAACAAATATAAAATGTGTGGCCAATGTCAAAACAAATACAAACATAAATACAAGGATAAATATATAGGTACATATAAAATATATAAATTTATTAAAACATAATCATACACAGCTAGGCTGACCCGAGTATAAAAATGGAAAATCCAAAAATAACATTATTTTTTAAAGAAATCATCTACATTATAACAAGTTTTCATGAGCAGCATTGCCTTTAATTTCCTTTTGAAATTATACATACTGGCTAGTTTAAAGTCATTCGGTAACCTGTTATAGAATCTGCAACCGTTATAGAAAACATTCCTCTGATATAAAGTAGTAGTGTGCCAATCTGAACGTAAAAGAGATTTTGCCCTTGTATCGTGTACATGGTTATTTTCGTTTTTACTAGATAAACTATAGTTTCTATGAACGAAACAGCGCACACTGTAAATGTAGATATCAAAGACCGTGATTATTCCGAGTTGTTTAAACGACTCTCTACATGAGTCTCTTGCTTTTAATTTGTTTATTAAGCGGATGGCATATTTTTGAAGTACAAAAATCCTCTGGACATGTAAGCTTGATCCCCATAATGCAATTCCATAGCGCATACGTGAGTGAAAGCAAGAATGATAAACTGTTATTAGGATGTCCAGGTTATAAACATCTCTTAGTGTACGCAAAGCAAAACATTGTTTCCTCAGATTGACCGCGAGACCATGAATATGTGCTTCCCAAGTCAAACATGAATCTAATGTTACACCGAGCAGCTTAACTGTTGTGTCTAATTTGATATTATTATGTACATGATTTACTAAATTTAAATTTGATCTTAAACTTTTGAAATGTACCGCCACGGTTTTGCTATCGTTTAATTTTAAAAAGTTTTTAGTTGACCACAATGATATTTGTTTATACACACATACGGCAAGGTTTACTACATCTGTTAAAGAAATTGCTCTTAACAAGAAGTTGTTGTGTCGTCTGCATAACATATAACTTTGAAATTAGGTATGTTTGATTTTTCTAAAAATTGAAATAAATCATTTGCATATATAATGTATAAGAGTGGACCTAAAATAGAGCCTTGCGGGACTCCTGCAGTAATCTGCATGCTGTCGCTGACATGTCCGCTTGGCAGTTTCACACATTGAGATCTACCTTTGATATAACTATTTAATAAGTTTAAAGCTTTCCCACGAATCCCATAGCGTTGGAGTTTCTCTAGTAACAGGTCATGATTTACACTATCAAATGCACCAGAATAATCGACAAACAGACGTAAAACATTTAATTTTTCATCTTTTCCGTCTACTATCTCCGAAACAAATTCAAAAAGTGCTGTGTCTACTCCCTTGGAGTGAACAAAGCCATGTTGGCAATGGGAAAATAATTTATTGCAATTAGTATTTCAGTTAGTTGTAGCTTCGATTGCATTAATAATAATCGAAGATTTGTGGAGCTTAGATTCGTATTTAATTTACTAAAGATGGTACATGTTTTTCTTTTGGATCGCGTTAGACGCAACACCTTATACAATGACGATCCTAGACGCGTCTTCTTTTCTGGAATTCCTTTTTCCATCGGCCGAGCGGCCGCGCTACAAGTCTCTTTTTTTCGGTTCCTTAATAAAGCCGTCACCTGAGATAATCGGAACGGACATGGGCCCACGGCTAAAGTGCTGAAGCACTAGGGGGCGACACTGTAAACTTCATAAATCATCCGAGTTATTATCCGTGATGAGGGAACCAGGTGTGGGCAGCGAGGGGTCCCCGTCTACTAGGGCCGAAGAGAAGTCAAAAGCGCGTGTAGGAGAGACGTGAAGGTACAAATGTAATAATGTAATATATTAACCCATAGTGATGTAAGGAATATCTACCGTCGCGGAGAGTATTAAGTTACATCGGTATTTGTCGTAGTGAATGATATCTTTTAATCTGTTTTGAAAAAATAATTCTAATCAATCAATGAAATGTTAGTTTATGTTAAAATAAAAAAACACAAAATCATGTTTGCTTGCTTCTCTTTTTTGTGTATTTTTTCTAGACGTTCACAATCATGTTTTTTGCGCTTACAGCGCAATCTGTTACGAATCGAAAAAAAAAGTTTCAAACAAAAACTACATACTTGATGGCGTAGAATCCGAATCTGCAATATAAAATGGGGTTCCCGTTTAAGATTTCAAAGTTGCCCCCCTCCTACTCTGAGGGGGTGAGGTGGGGGATCGAGTTCGGCACCATTCAGTGATCCTCCTACATTATAACAAATCTTATTAAGATCTTTTTTTGATTTTATGCAGTGTTTTAGAGATATTCCGTTGTCGCAAGATAAAAACTCACCCTGTATATAATTTTGGCCCGCATGGAAAAAGAACAACTTACATTTGATTATATTTTTATTATAAATGTTTTGCGATACATTTTTAAGGGATTAAAAAAATAATTCTTGAGCAAGTTAGCCTTATATACTACATAGATTCTATAACAATCCAACACAAAATATCAGATAAAAAATATTCAAAATAATTAATAGTGTCTAACGTTAACACATGAGAGAGATGTCAGGATGCTGCGAAGTTCCATATATGGGTGGAGAGCTAAACAGTCACCAGTGTTACAAACACAAAGTACACAAAACGTATTGCTTGTTTATTGTCCTATTATTTCCGTTTTTCGGATAAAAATCCAACTCTGTTTGAGTGCCTATGGTAGCCGCAATATTCCTACATAATACATACAGCATTCCGTTTTTAATTATCTTGTATTCAATAAATTTTATTTTCTCATACTATGTTTTATCCTTTTTATATGCTCTTAAACTTAAAAATTGTTTTTCACCGCCCACAAATTAATTAATTACTAATTAAGAACTACGTTTTCGGAAAATCACTAATTCTAAAAGAAGCAACAGAGATATGTATAAGAGCACCTACAGTTTTTCGCTAGAGGATTCAATTCTACATCACATGGTGTAAAAATATACAGGGCGTTCCATTTGAAGAAAAAAAACTGTTAGTACTAAGAAGTTACTCCGAATCAACCCTAGATTACGAGACATCCTGTATAATGTTGTTTACTTTTTATTCCCTGGTTAAATAGTAGAGGACTCATACCATCCACAGTCAACATAAAAACTCTCTATCTTTTACTATATAGCCGTTATGCGTATTTATAGTATCATATTTTCTCGACCTTTTTTTCCACTAAAACCAAAATAACTCGGAAACGGTAACCGATAAGTAAGTAGATGTGCTATAAAATTGGCTTTAAAATTCCTAGTAAAACCTAAAAAGGCACTAAAAGGTTTCTATTTAAAATATCAAAGTTGGCCATGACTTTTAATGTAACCGGAGATGCGACATAGATGCAATCATAGCCAACTATTAGTGTATGGTGTCCCAGAGGATTAGTGTGTATAATTGAAAAATTAAAAGCGAAAATTCGTATTCCAATCCTATTTTGTTTTAATATTTTATTGCGACATGTTTGGGTCCTAAATAACCATCATCGGGCAATACTGCTTAACCCTAAAGTTTTTAAAATCGAGATATCATTGCAAAGTCAAAAACCTTTAATGGACGGGTTCCGTGAATCATCCCGTATAAAGTAAATATTGAAAATCTATAATAATCTCGTTTTATTTGTTGTACGTAAGATGGTATAAAAATCTAATCGATCAATAAGTCGCCAGAAATATTTTTTTAGAAGGTATACAACGTGATTAACTCTTGTTTCTGATACAAGTTTCAGCGAAGTAGTCCGCCGCAAAGCAATCAATCATAATGAATAAACCAGATAGAATAACCAATAAACGGAAAAGGAAGCTATCAAAACATCGTATCATCTGCATTATGATTAATATTACCTACAAAGTGTTGGGAGGTGCCCTAAGACGGCGATAATGATTCGATGCAAACGATATAAACGGTGAAATCGGCCGAAGCTATGCCAAACTTCCCCACCCAATCGCATTAGGACGGTAGTGACTTGACACTAATCGGCAGGAAATAGAAATATTTCTAGCAACGTTTTATTTCAGGCGACGTCTATAGTTGGTTTATCGGTAGGTGGGTTAAACGTAAACTGTACGATTGGGGGTGGTAATAAAATAATCTAAAATTAGTTCTTGTTGCCATTGTTTTGGATATTTGCAAGATAAATTGTTAGAATATTTTAAGAACTTGGAGATTATTTTAGCCTACGGGAATATAAGTGGGATAGAACTTTTAGAGAAGTTGTCAATCCTTTGTATTATTTTAGATAGTAATTTGCTTTTGTTAAATTGTTAAATTAAAAGAGACATAAATCGAAAAAAAAAAGAAATATTTCAATCTAATCAGTAGTTTCTGAAAAATTCTTGGACAAACATATATACTATGAGATTCAAAAAGATTGTCAATTCCGCTCCTATAGATAGTAACAGGGTGTAGGTATATGCCGCGTGTTTGTAATGAAGGTTTGAACTAAGTCAGTGTTGGAACACAAGAAAGTAAACGGATCTGTCATTAATAAGGAAAACGTAACCTATATTTGAACTCGCATTATATAAACGACTATGGATTGGTGTTTCTGCTTGTAAAAATGAAATGTAATTAATTTAACTTTACTAAATTATGATTTTACAATTCAGTACTAACTGGTGTTTAACTAAATTTATTTATTACTTTAAATTATAACATACAATTAGTATAATTGTTAAGTGAGAAAACTGCATCTCTCAGTTCTTCTATGGTATGCATGCGGTTTCTATAGATCCTATTTTTTAGATAACCAAACATGAAGTAATATAATGGGGTTAGATCAGACGATCTTGGTGGCCATCTTTGTGCTCTAACGACCCTGTCAGCAAAAAACTATTGAAGATGTTGACAGGTTTGTCAAGCAGTATGTGCTGGAGCATTATCGTGCTGAAAATAACCTGTGTGAAGCTCATTTTCTTGTAACTCGCAATAAACAATTCCAACATCTGTTAGTAACGTTGGGCTGTTACAGTTTCCTCGAAGAAAATTGGCCCTATTATTCGTTGCCTGGATATAGTTAACCAAACTCCAACTTTTATGGGATGCAATTGCGTTTCTCGAAATTCGTGTGGATTTTCTGCAGACCAGATACGATAGTTTTGTGAATGGATAGCCTGTTAGATAAAACCAGGCTTCATCCGAGAAAAATGATTTGTTTAGCAAGTCATCGTCCCTTAAATTTTTATTAAACCAATGACAATATTCCAATCGCCTATCGTGCTCTAATGGTAATAATTCCTGTACCGTAGAAACTTTATAGGGATGAAAATGTAACTTTTTTTTGGCAGCTCATTGAGCTGAAGTATATGATAAGCCTATAAAATTATAAAATGTAATAAACTATTTCACTTAATGTTAATATTGATTTTTTACCTGTTTGTTGAGCTATTACTGCAGATAAATTCTCTTATTTTCTTACAGTATTCAGAAATACTATTGTTGGTGATATTAGATGTAAATATAAACGATTTGAAAAAAATTATAAGATAAATAATCGAAAGATACTACAACACGCACGCCAGTGTCGCTAAATGTCAAGAAAATTCATTTAATGTATGAAATTTGTATGTAGCTAACTTCGCTCATTAAATTGGTAATAAGTATAGATAAATTTTTCCGGAAAACAGTTTTTTTCTTACGACAATCATTTTGAATCACATGGTATATACTGCTGTAAAGTTCCTTAGCTTATAAGTAAATCAGCATCAAGTGAAGAGATTCCAATTATCTCTGAAATTTCTTTTACCTTGCGCGAAAAATAATCACTTTTGTTCATTATTGTTTGTGTATCTTAGACGTGGGAACATGAATAAAATACTTCCGCGTAAAAAAACGCTCAGCTTGAATACAGGTGCTTGCATTTTCCGTTAAATGGCAAAAGTTTTAAATCAATGTGTACATGCGTGTCCACGCGAATAAACCAAAATGTCCGGCTTTTTTATTTAAAATAGTGTTTATAATTCAATAATACTTAAAAGAAACTAAAATATGTTGTTAAATATGTACATATTAATAACAATATAATATGTATCCTGTATTGTCTTACTTAAACAAAAGTTATACAGACATTATAAAATATTAATCAAAACTAAGGTGCATTCGATTTAATTACGCACTCTTCGTCGAAAAGCATGTACTTAAGAAGAAAATAGTCTTCTGGCAAAATAGCACCCTACTTTCAATTAAAATGAACACTTTTTCTGAGAAAAGGTATTCTTTTCGTTGAACATGATAAAAACCAAAAGTTATAAAACTTTTCATTTAATGCAATCTCTTTTCTCAGCGTAGTTTTTCAATTTTTACTGTCCTCTGCTAATCTTTAAAACAACCAAACCAATATCATAACCTCTCTAAAGAAAATACATAGAACATTCCAACGTGTCAACGTGCATATTGTAAAGTTGTAACTTAACTTCACAACTTTAGCTTCAGTTAAAATCCGCGTCACGAACGCGTCGAAGTTATGGCGCATTCGCGACCGACTCGCACAATAACATTTCGTTACCTACGGGTAATAAAACCTTCGCCGGCCGTAGAAGAATTGTCGCCAGTGTCGGTTATTAATTGGTCATATGTCACGGAGGAGCACTAAATTAAATTCAACATGCACATAAAGTGAATTGAGCTGTAAGCAATTATTGTTTACTTCGGGCTTCGAGAGGTGGCGAGATTTACGACACGATGGTCGTGAAGGTTTTGTGGTTTTAAGATAGAAAGAGAGAGAGAGAGAGAGAGAAGTACGAGAGGACGAAAAAGTAATTTCAATTATTTGATAACCTTACCTTATGCGGACGAAGTAACGATGATTGAAGCATGTCGGTCGGTGAAATTGGAAACAATTATAGAAGCCAGCAATTTTATCAAAATTCAATTCAAAACACTTCTATTTCTATCAAACTACCTACGAAGCAAACTGCTATTTTGTAACAGCTAACAACCGTTTATAGCAGTTTATAACAGCTATTCAATATCAAAAGAAACTGCTACCCAAAATGCTATCCCAAATGCTCATTTTTCACAGTGAACAATCTTTTATCTCCATGTCAACACGGTTTTGTGAAATCGAAAAGTACTCAAACGGCGCTGTGCGAATATCATTATAAGGTTGTTAAAGCTTTAGATCGCAAACAGTACGTTGTTGGATTGAATGTAGATTTGATACGGTTGATCACGAACTCTTATTGTACAAATTAGAGAGATATGGGGTGAGAGGGTTGGCCTGGGATTTATTGAGATCATACCTGTCGGATAGGTATCAATGTGTTCGTGTTAATGGTGTATGTGGGAGTCGTTTCCAAGTTACGTGCGGGATTCCTCAGGGCTCAATCCTGGGTCCTTTGTTATGCATAATCTTTGCGAATGACTTGGTTAATTGTTTGTTGTCACAGAGTACGAATATTGATGTAATCTGCTATGCGGATGATATCAATATTAATTCATAATGAAAACTTTGAATCTTTAAACAAAAATATTTCAGATATTTATAAAGCCGTAGTGGACTGGGTTACTAACAACAAACTTATTTTAAATATTACTAAAACATCTTTAATCTATTTTACTTTAAATAAAATAAGTCCGCCATGTATTCAACTATGCAGCAATAATAATATGATGGTGTGTCAGTCGCAGAGGACATTGGGTTTGAGTTTTGATGCAGAATTGCGGTGGGATGTTCACATAGACGATTTATGTAAGAAACTTAGACAAAACTGTTATCCGGTAAAATTTATTTCCCAACAATGTAGCAAGGAAGTGCTGATGATAGTTTATCACTCCACAACAGAAAGCCTCATTAGATATGGCATCGTGAATTGGGGAAACAACACGCACGCTTTTAGAGTGTTTTTATTACAAAAATATGCAGTAAGAATTGTTGAAAAATTAAATAGAATGCAGTCATGTAGATCAGCATTTCAAGATTTGCGTTTGCTGACTGTGGCGGGTTTATATATATTTGTTACCTGCTGCTATGTACATAAGAATCTAAATATTTTTTTATCTACGCGGATCAATCATGGCTATGATACTAGACACGGGCACTTGTTGCAGCCAGCGAACCATCGCACTAGGCTGTATCAAAAAAGTTTTATTTTTCAGGGCTGCAAATTATACAATAATTTGTCTGCACAGATTAGGGACTCTCCCAACCATTATCGGTTCACACAAAAACTTAAGGCGTTTCTTCTGGAGAGTAACTGTTACTCAATTAAGGAATTTTTTATGTAGTATTGTTTTATATGTTACATGTATGTACATATTTTGACTATGTTGATGCTATGCAGCTTCCAACAAAATAAATATTACTACTATTACTACTATTACTACGATTTCCGCACCAGTTCAAACGTTGTGACGATAGGGATCAGCAGTTAAAGGAAGCACTAATTGTGGACAGCATGAAAAAAGTCCAAAAGTTCGGATGCGACTATACAGCACATGGTTAGTAGAAATAACAACAATGCTGATCGCTATTAAACTCATGTATTTTCTTAAATCGGTAACTTGCCACAACTATGATTATTTAAGTTTTGCTGGCACACCGTGATTATTTTACTATTCCTGATTGGCTAATGCGGAGGAGTAATGAAATAGCCCCCGAGACAGCTACGCGCGCAGGCGCGGGCTAGCGTCAAGTAAGAGTTACGGACGTGGGAATAGGTCGTCGAAAAAGGGTGGCCAAGGAGTACGGCCATTGTAGGCCAGCTGGAACGCAAATATATTAGAAATACCGGGTGGGTTGACTCAAGGCCCATCCGTATAAAGAATCCCAGCGAAGAAGAAGAACTATCGAGCCTATAAGCAATCGGATGTTTCAAGATTGCTGTTTTTTAAACCACCTGTGGATATTTGAATTCCCCATCATTGTGATGATACCTGCGCTCGCTGGTGAAGTTAAAGTGTGGATGCCGTCGCTAGCTGAAGTGACAGTCCAAGTGCCACCTGCAGTTAGGGATACCCCGACGAAGTAGCCGCTTTCGAGGCGATCACCGGACATAACCGCCACGTACGCCGACAGAGGAACAACTCACCGAGACAACGCCCAGTGCAAAGAACCAACAGAAACCGCAAGTTTACCGCCTAGGTATATTATTTCTTTGTTTGTTATTAGTTGTAACTTCAAAGCCATATTTCTCTTTGTCCTTTGTTTAGATTTCAATAATTTCAATAACTAAATAACGTTTCAAGGGGGCCCCATTTACCTTATCTTTTATTATCGCTTTGTTCATTTTTTCATTATTAAGGAGTATATTTAATGAGTCATTACGTTGTAAATTGTTTAAAAAAAAAACTGTTGGTAAGGTGAAACCAATATCTTTCATTCATATCAGGTAGTCACTGTGTTTGTCCTATACAAAATAAAACTATTACTAATAATACCGGTTTTTCTTTCTTAAGTAATAATAATTATGTACCATCTTTAGCAAAATAAATTCGAATTTAATCTTCAATTATTAATGCAATCAAAGCTACAGCACACTGAATAGTAATTAAAAATTATTTGCAAACAATTTTGAATTACGCATTGCTCGGTACGCAGTACTTATAGTTGCGGTTGCATAAATATTCGAAGATTTGCGAAACTTTTTTTTGTACTTTATCAGTTATTCACACAGAATACACAGTAAGCTACTTAATAAATATTCACTAAACTTCCTCGTTTCCTGCACCACCTATAGTTGAACAACAAATTTAAGGTAAGTATATTGTATATTTATAGCAAACCATTACCTTCTATATATCAGGTATTTAGTGAACATGCATTAATGATACTCTTTCCTTATCACAAGTAATCTAAATAGCTTGTGTTAAATATTAAGGTGTGATAGCTGTTATAGGATAGTTCACTCACAGCAATACACCTACTACTTGACAAGGGCAAATCTTTGCTTATTGCAACTACATATATTCTTTGGGTTAGCTACTTCAGTTTAATTATCATAAGTAACTTCATAAGTTACCGGTATGAAGCAGACCGTAAAGTAACTTGGATTGCTTCTTGTTAGTATCAGTGTTTAGGATATCTTTTTTACTAGTGCTAAGTAATCTGTGCTTTTGTCCCCTATCCAGCTGAATTTTTTACTTACGATAATTGTATTTTTATTTATGATTATTAAATTTTTTTCTCAGTGTACAGGGCTAAAGTTTAATGAGACGTGCTGAGGTCATTCTTACCTCAGCGTCCATGTTATTGCAAAGTCGTTTTCTTCGTTCATAGTAACCAATATATGTTCATACATAACAGGTACAACCATAGCTATTCCACTCGTATCCGAGGGAACTTCAGGGTACTACTACTGAGGCCCAAAACTCTACAATCACCTGTCGACTCAAAGGAAAACCAACCCCACAATCCAATGCTACAATGAAGGTTCTTTTAATGAAGTTGGAATGTTACACAATCGACGAGTTCTTAACCCAAGCATTGGACATATCATGTTTAACTGTGATATGTGAATGGTGTGTCCTGAAAGTAATGAAAATGCAAAAATGAATATTAAAAATGAAACAGAAAAATTAAATTAGCTAGTTCAACGGATAAAATGTTTAAAGGGCGCAAAAGAACAATTAAACCCAGAGTTACCCTCGCGAATTAAAACTTGAATCTAACCACGAAAAATAAATTGTGAGTGAATGAAAACTGACTTTCTTAATTACCCCAAAAATTGAAAAGGTTTAATTAAAAATAAAAGAACAGAATTTTTAAACTCAATGACGTTCATCAATAATAAAAAATTTATTATATAAAAAAGGAAAAAAAAAAAAACCATTAATTACAATTTGCAGAAAAAAAAAACCGTGAACAAAGGGTTCTGGCCTAAATCAAAAACTGCACGTGATTCTAATTTACAATAGGACAATGCTATTTCCTATATCAAAGCAAAAGATTAATTAGTTCAGGAAGATAATCCAATATCTTTCAACTTCAAGACAACGTGGTTTCAAATTAACACAAAACTAAATTAAGCGTGGACAATCTGTAGCAAAAAAAAAACAAGAATGAAAAACAAAATGCAAGCACAAAGCTTCTATTCACCCAACCCGAGGTGATACATAATTCAAAACTAATCAGCAAACTAAAAAACCAAAAATGACCTCTTTAAAATTATAACGAGGGAATTAAAACTAACATCTATCTTCCTGCACGAAATAATAAATGATCTTACATCTATAGTGTGCACACACCTATAAAATAACAATTATTATTTAGCGAATTCCTTGATGGACGATATAAATCTAATCACAGAATTCAATTCACTAAATCACATGAATAAACAAAATGGCAGCAAAAAATTTAATTTCCTCTACCAAGGAACTCCGTGACAAAGTTGAACAGTCGTATTTCAAGCCACGCATAACGCAGTTGTGCAAATGATTTGCAAAAATAAAGACGCTGACAACAAGAGCAAATAAAAGATATCTTAAAGAGTAAAATTAATTAAAAAAAAAACTTAACACTAAATTAAATAAATTATACAATCAATTCATTAACTAAATCTTATATAAAAATAAAATCTACATCTGTGAAAATTCTCTCGAAACATTGACAAAGCATCGGATAAACAATTTGAATTGCGAAAAACGGCTTGCCAGTCCACAGCAGTATGCATAAGCTTTTTAAACATATTAATATTTAATTTTATTTAATGTTAATTTTTTGTTGATGATGTTTATAATATTTTGATTATGAGGATTGAAAATGAATCAATCTGTCTATCAGAGTAAAGAAATATGTTCTTTTATTGTTGTGTAATAAATTTCATTACGCTTATACGCATATTAAGGACATTTTTTTTCAGATTTTTTTCCTGTACAATTAAAAAAAAATATATTCCTTTACGAAATCCACGAATCTTAAAATTGCCTCCGTTATTCCTTAACGACTTATAATTTTTATTGGGACGTCAGATAAGCGCACATTCGCTCCAGCATCTGGATCAAAGGAAACGTTCCGAAACAATTAAAAACTAAAAAAAAAAAAAACAGACATGACAGTTAAGCCTTCATAAAAGGGACGTATTTTATGTAACGTACGTTCCAGCATTTCATTCACCGAGCATCCGAATCGAATGGGAAACTGATACGCGATAAAACACGCAATAAAACGCCGAAGAAAGGTCCGCGAGGGTCACAGAGCGCGCTGCTCGTAAACAGAGAGACCAGCATTTGCATTACAAGCGTCCCGTTGATTAAATTAGAAGTTTTATCATCAAAGACGGGCCGAGGACAAAGGGGGCCGATCCGTCTCAAGCGGCCGCCTAGTAAAAGGAGACGGGATTCGAAGTAAAAACGCGGCGTCAGTGATTTACGATGGCTAAGTGGTAATAACGGAAATGTTCTTGTTGTTATTGTCGCTGGTTAATTATTTATTAGATGCTGGCGGTCTAATTGGACGGAGATAAGAGGTTGGGAAGCTTTAGGAGCAGAAATAAGCGTGTAAGGAGATTTGTACTTACATACATTGGAGTAATCGTGCATTGGAAACTTTTTGTTTGCAAACGGTTTTGCCTTACAGACCAGGGATATCAGGGTTAATGGAAGTACGTATACTACAAGACACAAAAGGGCAAGGCAGAATAGGCGCTGTGCTGATTGTTAAGCGATAATCTTAAATATACTCTACATATTCTCCAGTGACCAATTATATTTATTTCATATTTTATAAATACTTAAAAAATATTAAATCTTTCTTGAATATTAGTTATATTAATATAATATGCATAAAATATATTATAGAAATATATTAGGAAACATTTAAAAAATATATATGTATGTAGCATTAATAATATTTATTACAAATGTTTTCTCAATATATTTTTTCATAACTCTGCAAGAATATTTTGCTTTGTATTTCTGTAAATATTTATTTCATATAAAAAAAAAGATTGAATTTTTGCTTTTGTACATTTGGTGCGTAGGACGAATAATATAAAATGGGTAAAATATGCATACGTATTAAGTAGGTATGTACCTATTTAAAATGATAGTTTAAAGATTAAATTAGATAATATATATCTAATACGATTTAATTAGTATCTAATTGGCGCTGTAACTTTTCTATTAATATATCTGCGTTTTGTATTATATTATTTGTAATATTTGTAAGTTGCGAACGTCAACACAACACCTCTATTCATTACGGTGCCGGTGTTATATGATTTAGTATTGTTTATGCGTCTATGGATTAGGTACATAGAATGCATACGCGCACGTGCGTATCATCGACGTTTTCATTCGTTTGTCCGTTACATGTTATAGTTTATAATAGTATACGATTACGGCAGATTAGGGTTAACTGTGTAATTAATTGTTGCGGGGTGTGTTTTAGTTTTTGTGGTGACTACGAGGTAAGCAAAACTTTGAACATGTCATGGCATTTATAAGATAATTGGAATGCTCAATATCGCTATGTACAGAAATCGTTTAATAATATAATTGTTGGAATTTTATGCATCATGTATGTACTGCATCTACCAGATAAATTGCTAGTTGATTTGCTTAAGAGATTCATCTCGGTAATTAAGCGTCATAACCTCAAATAGAGGTTAGAATACGTTGTGTTGTTTTATTGTTTGTACGTAGAATGTTTTCAAATATTATGAAATAAGGTAAAAATAAGTATCGTAAGTATTAGAGTGTAGCTACCACTCCAATTATTGTAAATGCTTCAAATGTATTAGTAGGAGTTGATAATGTTGTACGATGTTTTATTCATGGTATGATCTAATACAATTGGCATTGTTTTAGAGGCCACAAGGAAATGCCATGAGAGCGCCACTACCGAAGATATGAAAAAAGCCATAGGGTTGTACCTGGCACCAGCCAAGGCTAGACTTAAAAATGAGTATTTATCATTTTTATTGACTTATTCAAATAAAACGATAATAAATACGTTTGTTTTTTATTTAGAACACTTCAATTAAAAAATAGTGATTAATTTGATAAACCTTCAGTATGCCTTAAAAGATGCCAGAATTATTGATTATTAACTTGTATGGTGAGTGTAAAAAAACAAGTTCTTGCCTTTTAGACAACTCTATGTATGTTTCAACTTTTCGATATCGACGTTATACATTCTAAATAACCAAGAACAATTTTAGTTCATTTTGACAAATTAAATAGATTGCATAAGAAATCTCAATTTTCATATAAATATTTTACAAATATTTTAGAAAAAATATAGCGCTTACATTATTTTAAAATATGGAATAAATATTTAATTGAATATTTTATCTATATTTAGAAAAAAATATGAAAAATATATTCGAAAACCTCTCACGAAAAATATTTATAAAATATATTTTTTAAAATATCTATGTAATATTTCTGGCTGTTAGGGATATGTTTAAAAGGTTAGATAGATAGAGGTTCTTCGAGTTACTGATTGAAGATGTTACCCCAGAAAAAACTATTAATTTTATTTGGTGTTAATACTAATTTGTTAATACACATTTTATTAGAACCCTTTCTCTCACAATCAGTGATTAATATTTTTCTTGCATCAAATCATCCTGTCGCTATAGGAAGTTGATTTTACTCAGAAAAGAAGTGTCCCTCCTTTAAATTACTTCAGCGTTAACCTCACCAAAACTATGCATACATTAACTAAACATGAAAAAAGGAAAACGGAAAAAGAAAAAAAACGAATCGCCTATGGTACACCCCATGCGAACGATGACTCGACTTTCGCGTTGTCGTAAACTGTCTGGTCAATATATCAAAGGATGCCGTGGATCAAAACAAGGCAAAACGACTAAGACATCATCACAACACCGCCAAGGGTCTCCGCTGACCGTCTCGGCGAAGGCAAATTGAAATATCAGCACGCGATGCGTGGCCGGTCCGTCCGTCTCGGCAGGGGTGCCAACCATCGGGACACAAAGGCGCGAAGAGTTAAGGTCGGTAATAAACACGTCTCCGCTGCGTTTAGTGTGTGTGCCAGTTCGGAGATGGTGACGTCGATAGCGGTAATGGGGAATAATAATAAGAGAATCATTATGATGTGTGTGTGTAGGAACAGGACTATAGAGGAGATGGAGAAGAAAGCGACAAAACTGAGATTGTACAGTCTAATCGCAGGAGAGATGATGACAATGCAAGTTGTATTGGTTACGTTACATGTGGGATTGAGGGATTAATTTCTGGGCATTGTTGTCGGTGTCTGTTGTGCGGACGATTGACGTATTGTCATTATTTGTGAATGACTGTGGGGTTAAAGTCGTACTAAACGTTTAGACGATACTTGTGAATATATAGATGTTCGAAACAAAAAAAAATGTTTAATCCACGACATCTACAATTATTGTTCATATGCAAATTTGCTACGTTGAATGTTTTAAGCGTCAATCGCTTTTCCAGTTATTTTGAATTATTTTTCATAAAAACATTTACAAATACGGTGCTTGATTTTATTCGAAAGAGTGTAAACGTCAAAAATTCAACAAAATTGCAAATTATCTCAATAACACTTGAGTTTAGAAATAGAGAATCCTAATATGAACTCGTAACGAATGATCCAATAAATTCACTGGACCGATACAAATTGCACCGTTACGCATAAAATAACCTTGATATCAACACCCTGTCATTCATTCATTCATTCAGGTTAGGGTGGGCACTTGATGTCCGGGCACTTGAGCAAGGTGCTCATTGTACCATCCCTATTGATTCTTTTATTTCCACTCGAGCAGCTTGGTGTTCTCTATAAAGCCCAGTATCTTGCCCAGTGGGAACTTGAGGACCTTCGAGGGCTCCAATAGATCTCTCCCGAAATATTTCTGCTTGAGTACCTTCAGTTCCTCACATATGCAGATTACATGTAAACTTGTTTCCTCCTGTAGTTCGCATCTTCTACACCACGGTTCGCTTACACGGCCTGTGTTGTATAGATGCTTTTTCAGAGGACAGTGTCAGTAACCACCAGTAATGGTTTTTAATTTTCTTTCTTACTGCGCTTGAGCAGGTTATCAGAGAAACTACCATCCCCATCCCCTATCAGCGGTTTGTATGGAGTTGACCTTCAGTCGACCTCCATTTCTTTGTACTTTCTTTATCTAACCAGGTGCAGATCTCCCTTCTTGCGGAATCCTTAGTAATCCCACATACGGGCTCTGTTATAGTTTATAATAGTATACGATTAGGGCAGATTAGGGTTAACTGTGTAATTAATTGTTGCGGGGTGTGTTTTAGTTTTTGTGGTGACTACGAGGTAAGCAAAACTTTGAACATGTCATGGCATTTATAAGATAATTGGAATGCTCAATATCGCTATGTACAGAAATCGTTTAATAATATAATTGTAGGAATTTTATGCATCATATATGTACTGCATCTACCAGATAAATTGCTAGTTGATTTGGTTAAGAGATTCATCTCGGTAGAAGAGTCAATAAACCTCAAATAGAGGTTAGAATACGTTGTGTTGTTTTATTGTTGTACGTAGAATGTTTTCAAATATTATGAATAAAGTAAAAATAAGTATCGTAAGTATTAGAATGTAGCTGCCACTCCAATTATTGTAAATGCTCCAAATGTATTAGTAGGTGTTGATAATGTTGTACGATGTTTTATTCATGGTATGATCTAATACAATTGGCATTGTTTTAGAGGCCACAAGAAAACGCCATGAGACTTAAAAATGAGTATTTTTCATTTTTATTGGCTTATTCAAATAAAATGATAATAAATACGTTTGTTTTTTATTTAGAACACTTCAATTAAAAAAATAGTGATTAATTTGATAAACCTTCAGTATGCCTTAAAAGATGCCAGAATTATTGATTATTAACTTGTATGGTGAGTGTGAAAAAACAAGTTCTTGCCTTTTAGACAACTCTATGTATGTTTCAACTTTTCGTTATCGACGTTATACATTCTAAATAACCAAGAACAATTTTAGTTCATTTTGACAAATAAAATAGATTGTATAAAAAATCTCAATTTTCATATAAATATTTTAGGAAAAAATATAGCGCTTACATTAATTTTGAAATATGGAATAAATATTTTAATTGAATATTTTATCTATATTTAGAAAAAAATATGAAAGATATATTCAAAAACCTCTCACGAAAAATATTTATAAAATATATTTTTTTAAATATCTATGTAATATTTCTGGCTGTTAGGGGTGTTTTCTTACGAAAACAAAGTATTTTTATTCACCCCATCCCCTTTTTATATTTACTTAACTCTTCCTTATCTTTAACCCGACTTCCGACTCCATAAAAATCGCTATACGACACTAAAATTTCCTCCCACACTCCAGGCCGACCGTCGCGTCTGTGCAAGAGCCAACGCGACCCCTTTCCGACAGGGGATAATTCCGGCGGCATCCCCCGACAATCGAGGTCCGAAGATAAAAGGCGGAACGCTTCGTACGCGATCCCTAACGAGTTTCCCATATTCTCTTCCTATACGTCGGCTGATGTGCCGGATTTATTGGAGATCGTCCGGGCCCGATAAGGGGCGCATCACCCCGGAATTGATAAAGTATATATGTATAGGAGGTGGCCGGGCGCTGTGGTGCAGCATATGCCCGGCAGAGGGACGCTGGTAATGCGCTTATCGGGCTCCGGGCGACACGCGAGCGGTGGATCGCTGCGATTTATGTCCGCGCGTAGCCCGCGGGAATATAGAAACATATCCGAAACGGGGATTGTATTATAATGGGAAAGGGGGCGTTATACAAGGTGTTCGTAAAGTTTCAATATAAAAGAAAAAAAGATAAAATGCAGTTATATAGGTATGATCGACTCAAAGAAAGATGACATAGGGAAAATAAATCATTAGGGAACTTAAGAAAAGATACATCTTCTTTAATCTACCAGCGATTGCGCGTATGCAGATTCTAAGAATTTTAATATTACATTATTCCGCGGAAACTATAAAGTAAAATTTTGCGAATGTAAATCTCTGGCCGAAAGGGTTGCGGTATCTTTGTCGCATAACATCAAGGGCATTAGCTGTCGGAACGAATGTCGGCATATATACTGTTACGCTACACAGTAGCATACAGCCCGGATTAAAAAAATTAATTTTAAAAGAAATACATTAATTGAATTAAAAAAAAATCAAGTTTTATATATCCCAGAGTCATCTATTTTTTATAATTTTGATTTAGAAGTGTTCTGTCTCACCAGCCAGATGGCATGCAGGGCGAGAAATTTCCGATCGAGGGGCGGTGACATAAAAAAAATATTGAATAGCTCGTTAACTCTCTTATATATTAACTCAGTACGCATAGAGATGTGGTAGGATGATGTTGTCAATTGTCCTCTCCTCAAATTCAATGTTTAAGACCAGTTTAAATGATCTCATAGGCATGATAATGTTATGCCTCAATAGCTTCAAACTATAAGTAAATTAAAACATTTAATAGTGGATAAAAGTGATTTTATTTATTAAAAAAATTCAAATGTGACTTGTTTAATATCAGACATAAATCTATGGATAATCTCAGGTAAGTCCGTGAGTCCGTTTAATTAATAACACTAAAGTTTCATTAAGTAATTCCACCTTTTGCAATTCAAATTCATAGTTTCGTACTTAAATACGTTTGAAATAAATTTTAAAAATCCCGCGTTTTCTGACCGTTCAAATGGAGTTATGTTAGATTTGAATAGACGTGTGAAACAGAGTAGCCAACCTTGATGGTAAATCACTGGATATTGGTTCGTAACGTAAAAACATAACAAATACTTATAAACCTAATTACACAAATTTCCCATAGTAACTGGAGACCGCTTAGCTATGTTACAAACGATTTTCTAACCTCAAATTTAGCAGAACGGATTAAAATAAAATTTCTTATAAGTACAATTCAATTTAGATTAGAATTGAAATAATACGTTTATTTTTTAGGTAGATTTGACGAGGAGTACTTTTTACAGGCCGAATTCTGCGATCATCGGTGGTCAGGACTGTTCAGGTCGGATATGGGCCTCGTACTCGTAGATACATCAGGTCAGAGAGATGGGTCGCTCAGGACAGGAACATTACTCGGAAAAATCGTCGTTGAAGAAAATTACCCAAAATCGTGTGTAATTTGGAATAAAATTTATGTGAAAACTTTGTTTAACAATTAACCATAATTTTTAGATTGAAATTTGGGATAAATTGGATTTTATCGAAAAAAGCGTTAAATTTTTTTACGAGAACAAACGGAAATATGTCTGCCTCGAACAGGTTCGGTTAGTGAATGGTTCGAATTTAAAAATGTTTTTAACTGACTTGAAAGCGATTGTCTCCAAGCAAGGAGTCCACTGTCTTATGTGAATTCGTTAATATAACCGAATGAGGTACCTCCATGTTTTACATATGAGAATGCCATGTGATCGACAGGATTGTCAGATCTTTCAACGATGTGAAAATAAATAACTTTACAAAATCTGGAATCACCTTACACTTTTTATATAACAAAGGTATGAGTCTCTCAATTATGAGAAAAATACATTTGAAATTTTTAAACGCTTATTACTATAAAAAATTAACAATCTAAAAAAATTCATAATTGCACCTAAAAGGTAGGCAACCATTTATACACATAGAATTGTTACAGAACTCAATTTCCAGCAATTTTACCCTGTCTGTCTATTGACATATCAAAGCAATTGGACTGCCAATGCATATAAAAACATTATTAAACAAAATTTGAACGAAATAAATACACAGTAAAAATAATAAAACTGTTCACTCGAATTAAACGTGGATCCAAATTTGATCAGTCAAAATCTATTGTAATGATATACTATTCAAATTCTAATATTGATTTTCGATGTGTAGGTGTATCACTGCTGATCATCTTGCTTCCTGAAGGGAAAATTCTAAAGGAAAATGCCTTGAAGGACCTGCCAAATGCAGAGATTACCTACATCACCTGGACATCGTCTAGCTGTCTGCTGCTACATTTTATATCCTTTTTCTATTATATCTAATAAGTTTTAAAAATATAACTAAGTAAATAATAGTAGAATATCAAATACTCTCTCCATACAATACCTTTCTTGGTTGTATTTTAGCTATCGATCATTCGCGCATTCAAATTGTTGTTTACAAAAATGCTGATAATGATACCAAGAAAAAGAGATAAAATTTCTACGTGAACAAGAAAATAAAAAATCCTGTAAATCCTGAAATTCACCGATATACTTTTCTGCATTATAAAACAATGGTCGCTTTCTGGGGGTTTGCTACGTCCGACATTGTATTACATTTACAATGCGTAAAACGTTAAAGGGGAATTGTACTATCTCGCATCAAGACTCGACTAACACTGGTACTAGATACTAGACACACGAATCAGAGGGAGAGATTTTACTGTCTTGAAGATATACCATGGCTCAGTGCTGGGCAAGTTAGGGGAAGTGAATAAATTTTTACAGCGATTAGACATACTCGTGTGTTGTCGGCTCTCGGTAAATCACTAGTTAACACTGCTCCCCACTCATGGCGCGAATAAACACGAGTGTATTTAGTCGCTGTAGAAATTTATTCACTTCTCCTATCTTACCCAACACTGCTATGGCTAAACGTTTTGCATAGCGCGAGGCGAGTGCAGCCCGTATAAGCAGACACGTCTGACGAGTCTAGTTATTATATCTGTTTGGATTGTAACTGCAGATTTATGCTCAATTTAAGGGTTTTGTGACACTTATAACAATAATAATAATAAAGTTTATTAATGCTAGTACACGAAGTGTTTACATACGTCACGAAAAAAAAAAAAGAATGAAACAATAGAAATATTAATAGTTACAAAGATGGACTTAAATCATATCGCTAAAATTATTATTCAAAAATTCTTCAACCGAATAAAAGCTTTTCGAAATTAAGTATTTTTTCATAACATTTTTGAAAGATATTAATGGTAATTTTTTGATGGAGCTGGGTATGACATTGAAAAAATTGATGGCAAAATAATTGATGCTATTTCGACTTCTTTTCAATCTTATCAATTTCTAGAAAAAGTTCAGCTGGATAGGGAACAAAAGCACAGATTACTTAGCGCTAGTAAAAAAGAGATCCTAAACACTGATACTAACAAGAAGCAATCTAAGTTACTTATGGTCTGCTTCATGCCGGTAACTTATGAAGTTACTTATGATAATTAAACTGAAGTAGTTAAGCCAAAGAATATATGTAGTTGGAGTAAGCAAAGATTTGCCCTTGTCAAGTAGTAGGTGTATTGCTGTGAGTGAACTATTCTATAATAGCGATCACACCTTCATAATTAATATAAGCAATTTAGATTACTTGTGATAAGGAAAGAGTATCATTAATGCACGTTCACTAAATACCTGATATATAGAAGGTAATGGTTTGCTATAAATATACAATATACTTACCTTAAATTTGTTGTTCAAACTATATAGGTAGTGTAGGAAATGAGGAAGTTTAGTGAATATTTATTAAGTAGCTTACTGTGTACTCTGTGTGAATAACTGATAAAGTACAAAAAAAAGTTTCGCAAATCTCCAATTATTTATGCAACTGCAAGTACTGCGTACCGAGCAATGCGTAATTCAAAATTGTTTGCAAATAGTTTTTAATTACTATTCAGTGCGCTGTAGCTTCGATTGCATTAATAATTGAAGATTAAATTCGCATTTATTTTGCTAAAGATGGTACATAATACTTATTACTTAGAAAAAAAGCAGTATTATTAGTAATAGTTTTATTTTGTATAGGACAAACACAGTGACTACCTGATATGAATAAAAGATATTGCTTTCACTTTAACAACAGTTTTTTTTTAAACAATTTACAACGTAATGACTCATAAAATATATTCCTTGATAATGAAAAAATGAACAAAGCAATAATAAAAGATAAGGTAAATGGGGCCTTCTTGAAACGTTATTTAGTTATTGAAATTATTGAAATCTAAACAAAGGACAAAGAGAAATATGGCTTTGAAGTTACATCTAATAACAAACAAAGAAATAATATACCTAGGCGGTAAACTTGCGGTTTCTGTTAGGTTCTTTGCACTGGGCCTTGTCTCGGCGAGTTGATCCTCTGTCGGCGTACGTGGCGGTTATGTCCGGTGATCGCCTCGAAAACGGCTACTTCGTCGAGGTATCCCCTAACTGCAGGTGGCACTTGAACTGTCACTCAGCTAGCGACGGCATCCACAGTTTAACTTCACCAGCGGGCGCAGATATCATCACAAAGATGGTGAATTCAAATATCCCACCATGTGGTTTAAAACTGCAATCTTGAAGCATCCGATTGCTTATAGGCTCAGTACTTCTTCTTTCGCAGGAATTCTTTATACGGATGGGGCCTTGAGTTAACCCACCCGGTATTTTTAATATATTTGCGTTCCAACTGGCCCACAATGGCCGTACTCCTTGGCCACTCTTTTTTGACGACCTTTTCCCACGTCCGTAACTCTTACTTGACGCTAGCCCGCGCCTGCGCACGTAGCCGTCTTAAGGACTATTTCATTACTCCGCCGCATTAGCCAATCAGGAATAGTAAAACAATCACGAGAAACTCAAATAATCATAGTTGTGGCAAGTAGTTACCTATTTAAGAAAATACATGAGTTTAATAGCGATCAACATTGTTGTTACTTATTCTACTAAGCATGTGCTGTGTAGTTAGATACAGTACCAGTAGTCATAAGTAATACGTTACTTACCACAAATTTGTCAGATACGCTGTGTAATAGCCGTTAATAAAAGCACTATTTACAGTAACAACTTGCATTCAGGAAACTGGGTTTACTTGCAGGTATTAATTAACGAGAATAGTTCCAAGTAAAACTTTATCAATTGTAAATAATTTTTTATCAAGTAAACACTTTACTTAGTCCATTTTTCTCAGCGTTGCTTGTCTTTTGCACTACAACATGAAGTACACTATGTACTAACAAGGGAACACCGGCGGGTGTCCCCCTCCGATTTCGATGAAACTTAACAGATCGAAAGAGTACCTTAAAATAAGAGACACGTATTTTTTTATCGCGTATCCGCACGATTTTGGGTACAGCCCCCCCAAAGTTTGGACGATTTTTCAATTTTTGCAAATATTTCCTAAATTATAACAGATATTAAATTTTTTTCTTAACATAATTTGCAGCATATTGCATGGCCCTAAGGGTGGCGTTGTCCATATTCGCAAAAAGTTAATAACGGGGGACGGGGTACCCCGTAACCCCGTTTTTTTAATTTTTTTTCTTTTTCGTATTCATCAAAAGAGGGCCGATTTTACATAGAATACGATGATGTATAACAAGTTTACAAAATTAATAATTAAAAATAGAACAAATAATAATAAAGCTTCAAAATTAATAAACTTGTCTATTGATATAAATCAAATGAACTATAACAGAAATAAGTTTTTATCCTAACATAATTTCCAGCATAATACATGGTTTCAAGGTAGATATCTTCATAAAAGCTAATAAGGGGGACGGGATACCCATACCCCGCATTTTTTAAATAATAAGTTTATTCATTATTCATCAAAAAAAGATCGCTATGGTTATAGACTGTGGAAAAATTGTGTTAGAACTTTTTCGGATATAGTGATTCTTATGAACTACGACATAGATTTACATCAGAGAAATAATATTATTAAGTTGCAATCCCTAACCCATAATCAGTTTCTTCCCAAGATTTTTCGACGTATTCAAGTACTTGTGGTATAAGAGTGGATACGTTGAGGAAAGACCTGGCCCCTTTAAAAATCCTGTAGAGTTTTGTTTTAACAAAGATGCGCAGTCTATACCCTTGTGTAGTATTTGCAATAAACCAGCTATTGTGCGGTGTTCATGGTGCAAACAAAATCTGTGTTTTAAACACTTTTACACAGACTATCACTACTGTAATACTTACATAGCTTAATTACTGTATGTATATTAATCTTGTTCGCTATTGCAATACATATATACCAATAACCGCATTACAGTATGTCATGTATTTAAACATTTATAAGCATTATAATGTTTTTCTAATTCTGTTTTATTGTTTCGGAAATGTTATAATCGTTACAAACACATTAGTTATATTTATGCTCCATTGAATACGTACATTGTACACCTACATTGCACGAAAAATTTGAAATAAATTAAAAAATATACATGTATGTATTATTTAATCCTTCGTTCTGTGTAGCAAATTTGTTCATATATACGCACTAAAGGATTATGGTATTCTAAGAATGAATAGCATTTTATTAAGGAAATATATAAAGCGCAGTCACTAACTGCAGTTGATAAAATGATTCATATTGCTACCACCGATAAAAGTTTCGTATAGTATATAGTGTAAGTCAGTAGGCATAGAAAGGTTTGACCATAGCTTGTCGAGTAGATACAATTCTAAATTAAGAAATATTTAAGTAAGGAGAGCAGCGGAGTAACGATAACAAATAATTGTTGTTAATGTACTATATTATTATTATTACAATTATTTTTATTATTAATCCTCCAAATTTATTACCATTGTTTTCTATGTAAAAGCGATCTTTTTTGATGAATAATGAATAAACTTATTATTAAAAAAATGCGGGGGTATGGGTACCCCGTCCCCGTTATTAGCTTTTTATGAAGATATCTACCTTGAGACCATGTATTATGCTGGAAATTATGTTAAGGATAAAAACTTATTTCTGTTATAGTTCATTTGATTTATATCAATAGACAAGTTTATTAATTTTGAAGCTTTATTATTATTTTTCTATTTTTACAATTATTAATTTTGTAAACTTGTTATACATCATCGTATTCTCTGTAAAATCGGCCTTCTTTTGATGAATAAGAAAAAGAAAAAATGTAAAAAAAATGGGGGTACGGGGTACCCCGTCCCCGTTATTAACTTTTTGCGAATACGGACGACGCCACCCTTAGGCCATGCAATATGCTGAAATTATGTTAAGAAAAAATTTAATATCTGTTATAATTTAGGAAATATTAGCAAAAATTGAAAAATCGTCCAAACTTTGGAGGAGGCTGTACCCCAAAATCGTGCGGATACGCCGATAAATCGGAGGGGGACACCCGCCGGTGTTCCCTTGTAAGTACTAATACACTGTAAAAAAAAATCAGTTCGATAGCATCAATTGTTTTTTTGAGAAAACCAAACGAAGAGTTTACAACAAAAGTCGACTAGTAGAAAATGATAATTCCTCAAGTGAGACCGATAAAAGTATGAAGATATCATCGATGAGACAAGCAGCTCTATCTTCTCATACACCGTCTGTTTCACTCGAACAGCTTTACATCTTTATAGAGGGCGAAGCCCTGTCGCATTTTATCCAGATGATAAAGTTATAGCGGGCGGCGTAAACGTCCCTTTTCGCGAAAGATAACTCACCTCACACCTATATTTACCACGGCGTCCGGTAACAGCCCAGTCGCCAATAAATATTTCGGTCCGTGCGCTCTCCGCGTTCGTTCTGCGGGCTCGATTTCTTCATTATTGCACTCGAATCGAAATTACGAATTATCACAAACGGAGAATTTATCGTGTCGTAATTCACTAGGTCCCCGATCCGGCGCGGCCCGACTAGCTAGCCAACCGCCTATTGCGAACCGAAGCGGCATTAATTGAAGACTTTTTTACCGTTCGACAGAGTGCAAGAGGAGGAGGGGTAGTGCGGACGATAATTTTCGAGATACAATTTACTGGGGGTTCAATTTAGCTGTCAAACGGCTTTATTAAGATATCTCTTCAGTCAGGTGGTGGTGCCTTCTTCTTGGGAATCTGGTTTGCCCTTTTTGTTTCTCGGTTATTAGTTAGTCGTGGCTCACGGCGCTGTTGTGCGCGCGTCGAAGAAGGCAGAGATAAAGAAGGTTCCGATGACCCCAGATCTTGATCTTCACTGCATTTCTATATATTTTATATGAAAAAAAAAATGTCTAATAAATTTACAACATCTGATATGTTAAAATGTCAAATGCGAGAAATGTCGTGAAACTCTAAGTCATATGTGGGCAACAACCGGCCCTCTGTAAGATTTGATCCCAATTAAAAACCCAATTAAAAAAAAATATTACACTACTTACTCATACTCACTCCAAATGAGGAAGATCGAGTGATATGGTGTTTGTCGCTTGCTCCTGCGGAATCAAGTGAGCGAGCAAGCCGAGTGGCGGCGATCATCAAAGAATGAGGCGGCGCAACAAAAGATTATAGCTTCTCAAATGTTGTACACTAGACGATTCTAGATCATTCCTTCATTTTGCCTATATAAGCGGGTGGATGGCCCGAACTTTAGTTCAGTTCTAGTTGAGCTACCTGGGTGATAACTTCGACAAGCGATATCCTAGCGAACTGCTAGCGCCGTCAATTTGCTTTGTGACTTTGTGTGCATCTTGAGTGCTTACTAATCATATTTTGTTATTAAGTTTATCGAACGAAAAGTAAACGAAAATGATGTCTGGTGGAAAGAAACGAAAAGTAGATGCAGAGGGTCGCCAGTTTCAAGAAAAATGGACTGAAGAATTCTTTTTTATCTTGCACAATGGTAAGCCTATTTGTTTGCGGTGTAATGAATCCATTTCAGTGATGAAAGAATTCAATGTAACGAGGCATTACTCAACTAAGCATCCTATGCTGCTGCACTCACTGACAGGACAAATAAGAAAAGACAAAATCCAGAAGCTTACTGCAAATTTGGAAAAACAGCAGCAAATGTTTCATAAACAAAGAACACAACTTCATAATGTCGTGAAAGCTAGTTTTATAGTTAGTTCAAAACTGGCAAAGTCATTAAAACCATTTGTTGAAGGAGAATTTATCAAGGAGTGTATGTTAGGAGTTTGCAGTGTTTTGTATTCTGAAAAGAAAAATGAATTTGAAAAAATTAGTTTGTCAAGACCAACTGTTGCCCGACGTATAGAAATGATGGCTAATGATATAAAAACAATTTTGACTGACCGTATGGCTGGTTTTGAATCATTTTCCATAGCATTAGACGAGAGCACCGATTTGTCTGACATAGCTCAACTGGCTATATTTATTCGAGGTGTTGATAAAGAGTTCACTGTTACTGAGGAATTGCTTGCTTTACAGCCGCTAAAAGGAACCACTACAGGAGAGGACATTTTTAATGAAGTTGAAAACGTATTCACAAGTTTTGGTTTGTCATGGTCAAAATTAGTTGGTGTATGCACAGATGGTGCACCTTCTATGGTCGGCTTACGTAAAGGTTTCATCGGAATTTTGTGTGAAAAACCAACAGAATTAAATGTGCAAAAAGATGATTTGATAGTCCTTCATTGCATTACCCACCAACAGAACTTGTGTTCCAAGTTTGTTCGACTCCAGAATGTTATGAATGTGGTAGTGAAAACCATCAATTTTATTCGATCCCGAGGGCTTAACCATCGTCAGTTCAAGGCGTTTTTGGATGAAATATCAGCCCGAATATGACGACGTAACATATTATTGTGAAGTCAGATGGTTAAGCAAAGGAAAAATGCTGAAACGGTTTTACGAACGTAGAAATGAGATAGCAGATTTAATGCAAATAAAAGATAAACCACTATCTGAATTGAGTGACCCAAAATGGATATGGACTTAGCATTTCTGGTCGACCTTACAGGCCATTTGAATGATTTAAATTTGAAACTTCAGAAACAAGGACAGTTAGTAAATGATTTGCACAGCCGTTTGAAAGCGTTTCAAAACAAAATCCGCTTGTGGGAGGCACAGTTGCTGTCTGGTAACAGTTAGCATTTCACCACGCTCTCAGCGTATGAAAATACTGCTTATGCTCAATATGGTGAAGAACTCAAGTTACTGTCGGAGCAATTTTCGAACAGATTTAGCGATTTTAAAAACATGGAAGACAGTTTCAATTTATTAGCTACTCTAACAAAAAGTAATGTACAAAATGCTCCAATACACTTGCAAATGGAGTTGATCGAGCTTCAAGAAAACTCACTCTAAAATCTAAATTTGAAGACGTGGAGTTGTGCGATTTCTACAAAAAATACCTCGAAGAAGACCATTTTCTGGAGCTTAGAAAATTCGCAAGACGATTGATTTGTGCGTTTGGCAGTACTTATAAATGCGAACAGTTCTTTTCAATGATGAAAGTTAATAAATCAAATCATCGTACAAGGCTGATTGACAATAATTTGGAAAATTCTTTACGCTTTGTATCAGTGGAATTTATCCAAACATCGATGGATTAGTTTCCCAAATTCAAGCTCAAGGGTCTCATTAATTTCGTTGTCGCTATTTACCTTTCGTAGTTTGTAATAATTCCAAATTTCACGATTTAATTATAATGTTGTACCTATATTTTTCATTTCATTTTCTTATTTTAATAAATTGCATTATAATAACATTGTCGTATTATTTCATGTCTGATATCTATCGCTAAAGATTATGAACACTACTTTAAAATGCACTACTTTTCACTCTTACGCTTAACTATATGAACTTTTAATTTACTACTAAACATCCTCTAAGTTTAAAACTAAGCCGTTTTTGTGCATTTTTATGATCACAATAACCCTAGCAATCAACCCATAAAATTTGTCGCATATGTTTAAAAGCACCCTGTATATTCGAAATAAAAGACTAATTAAGAGCTCAAGATTGTACTTTGAGTCTTGTGTGGGTACAGGATCCAAATTTTTCCAAATTTGAATCATATTTTTTGCAGACAAGGCACCGTTTTCTTACCTAAATATAATTATACAATTGCCTTATTTTCACAATTCACCGCTGCGTCAAGTTTCATAACTCCATACATACATCTATATGAGTATAAGCGCCAGTACACAACACTGTAGGTGGTAATTTCTCTGGAATCGTACGGCCCGTCCTCTGACGTCTTTATTGAACCTAATGATACCGTACGTTGTTTCCCGGTACCGTAATTTTTCCGAGACGTCGCGTCGTTTATTAAAGCGAGCCGTGCTTGTGGGGCGTACGTGGAGTAGAAAAATTATCGCTTTCCCTACGAAAAGCCGGCCCTGTTGATCGTCGGGGCCTGGGGACACTATGCCCATTTAACACCTGCACCAAATATATACCATCTGATGCTTAAGCTGTATATATATATATATCAAATCATGATAACATATTTTGCAACAGTATCTATGCTGGTGAAAAAGAAGTTTCTTTCATTCACGCCAATAGGTTTTACCTCAAAAAGAAATTGTAGGTTTCAATATAGTCAATATTTTCTTCCAAATAAAGAAATGTATCGCTTATTCCTATACACCAAAGATTGGTTTGAATCGAGTTAAAAATTTAGTTGTAAAAGACAGTTGTACGAAATCTAAAACGATTGAAGTATGCTGGTTCTACAGTTCTAAATTTATTTTCCAAAAATTTTGACCACCTGATCTTAACCTATACTTAATATATCACTACCTATTTATAAAATAAATCTATCTATTCTATATACAAATAATTTTATTTGTTGTCCTGTAAATATTAAGTTCTCAAGTCTGCCATGCTTTACAATATATGACAATGTCCGTTATAATAGAATTTCTAAATTTTTTGCAATGTAATATATTGTATGGGTTTTTATAATTTTTATTTTAATACAGTATCAAAACTATTATGGAAGAATTTGTTGTATTTTGAACTTCCCAGAATCATTATTTAATTCTTTTAATATCCTCAGTATTTACTGATAAATACCAGATAGCAAGCTGGGACAGATTTGCTAGCAGATCATTGGTTAAACGCTTCCACCAAGCTGTTGTTGATGGATCAAACCTCCTTTTTGTTTTAGTACCCTCCCCCCTCCTGAGATACAGTGCAATTGTTTGAAATCACATTGTTTTCCAAATTCAATAAAAGGTATATTTATAACTATAACTAACAGCTTCTTGCGGGTTTCGCCGTGTGTCAAAACTTTCGTTCGACGTTTCGCTGTTCATACTGACAGCTTCTTCAGCATAACTGAACTGATTCTCCATGGTCCGACATTCTTCTTATATACGCCCTGGTGCATCCACCGTGTAGTTTCCGCTCCATTGACCGTGACGGTTCGTAGTAGGCTCTTCCACGTGTTGCTAAGGTGGTACCCTTCTTCTCTGTTAACGGTTTTATTCTTCTCTATTTCTATGGCTTCCCTGATGAGTCTTTTCCCGTAGTTCTTGGTGGTAGTTATTACTTTTACATTCTTGAAATCTATTTTGTGTCCGGTGTCGTGCATGTTTCTGCCACGCTGATTGCTCGGTCCTTCTTAATCTTGCGTCCCTCGTGTTCTTTTTTCTTATGTCGATGGCTCTTCCTGTTTGTCCGACGTAGCACTATCCGCATTGGCATGTTATCTTGTAGATACCTTCTGTGCGCCCTTGGGTATCTTATCCTTTGCGGTCGGTAGATACTGCTGGATCGACGTTGCAGTCCCGAAGCGTACTTGTACGTTACGTTTCTTCAAAATTCGGCCTACTTTTTCGGTGACTCCTGCTATGTAAGGTAAACACGCCATCCCTCTTCGTGGTTCTGTAGTTGTCTCCAGTGTCGTCTTCTTCTTAGTGGCTCTCCTTATGTCGATGTCAGTGTAACCATTCTTCTTTAGTGCTTTCTCCAAATGTATCATTTCACTGGTAAGATGTTGTTCGTCACTGATGGTTTCGGCTCTGGATAGCAATGTTTGTATTAATGTCTTCTTCTGCATCGGATGATGGTGAGATCTTGCATGCAGATATCTATCGGTGTGCGTCTTCTTTCTAAATACTGCGTGCTGTAGCATTCCCTCTTTTGTTTTCTTTATATTTATATTTATAACGTTCGCAACTAATTTATATAAAAAAAATGGGAAAAAAGAAAAAAACACGAAAATGTGGGAAAAATATTGAAATCTTATTTTTATAATTGAACAAATAAAATAGAAGCAACAATTACCACATATAAGAAAGGATTAACCTCAGTTAAATATTGTAAATTCCTTTACTTAAATAAGCCCCTGCATTAGCCGAATGTCTTTAAGCGATTTCGACTAGTGTTAGGGGTTGCGAGTTCGAATTATGGTTCGAATGTAGCTCTAGCCAATTACGGTAATCGGTTTCTATTTCATGCGTGATTCCAATGATTCCAAAATCCGCATGATAATTAATCATTAATCCGGCGAAATATTTGATAACAAAAAAAAAGCACTAAATATTCAAATTTGCTATACGAACTCACACAAAACCACTTAAACACGACTAATTTCCGATTAACGGTGAAGTTTCCACATCCTGCCAGAAAGTGGCGGTGATTACTAGAACTAAAATAATATGTTTATCTTTTTAAGTCGAACATCAGGATGAAATACCTTAGTCATCAGGGAAATGGAGAAATCAGGTCGGAAGATGTTTCAAGTTCTTAATGTTGGTTCAATTAGGATTTTCTTGGGAAAATAGTCGTGGGCCGAATATACAACAGGCGTTACAGGTAAATTGGGAATAAATTGGGAATAAACTTTTTACAGAAATATGAATGCACATCCCTTAAGTGGGATTTTCACCTATGCATTTGAATGCGGCATTAGAAAATGCATAAATATAAAGCAGTTTTTGATTTCCAATCTCGAAATAACATGACGCGTTTGCATTAATGCAGTTTCATATGCGTGCTTGAATAATCCAATCGAGAATTTATTTTTTTAGAAGTTATTTAGCGACATTACTAAGTGGTTGACACATGTCATGGTTGACAGAACCGTCTGCTAGCACCCACCCATTATTAATCTAACCTCACTTATTAAAAAGAAGTTGGCCAACCTAAATAAACGATTGGTATCAAAATATTACTAGAAATGCCCCAAGAAATGCAAAGAAATAGAACTTGTTCTAACGCTTGCATTTTCATGCCGCACCAAGGAATACATTAAAAGATTCATATTGTGAACATCTAAGAGGCAAACATTTTATGCTGCAATAAAATACGTAAGTGTAAACTCCCCATTATTTTATATAGGAGCGTAAGGAGCACTGTATATAATATACTTAATATAATATTCCGCAGCATCATGTATGTAAGATGACTTACTCGTTAACTGTACATTCTGCTACCTCATACCAAACTAATTTATTCGGTAACAAAGCAACGTCAGGTTAGCTATTAGTGGTTAAAAGAAAAATTGTTTTTGTTGCTTACAACTTTTTATTCTTGGTTTAATTTCATCAGCGTACGAAGAAATTGATTCTGTCAAAATACCTTAGCTTATTAAGATATTTAATTAGTTCTACCGGTCAAATATGTGTAAATAGGCTTGACCGGCCACCAAAAATACGAATCAGCTTCAGTAGCTTTTAGACGCGTAGAATAAGTGTGAAAATTTAATTTTAATCACGCCATACGCGCGTGAGACGAACGCCATTGAACGCTTGTCGTGGTGGAAACATCGAATTTGCACGTTCTTCGGCATTCGATTCGTTTGAACTCACCTCGTATTCACGTCCAATATACACAAAACATTACCGAAATTAACCCCGACAGAACGTAAAATAACACGTTTGCGCGTTTGCCGGCAATTCCTTCAGTATATGCGCGTGCTGGTATATATAAATGATGTTGTATCATTCGAAACGGTCATCCCGGGGCGATTTCCAATCAACAACGGCTTGCGCGGGCAAATGAAGCGGTTAGAACTCTGCCTGGCAGCGCCTCGGGTAGAATGGTGAGAAACAAATTGTAGGCTTCTTCGCTTGGAGGTGTCGCAATTGTCGGAAAACCATACGTGTATTTCAGTTTATGAACGCTTTAAGTGATAGGTTTATATATACGTAAAAAATGTTAAAAATTACAGGTTATCTGTGCTTTTACGGACGCTGTAAGTGCTAAGGCCTAACAGGCGAATGAGTATTATAGATATTTTAGATGTGTATACTTTAAGTATAGTATTCGTGGTATACAACTTATGAATTTTTCATTCGAAGTGTATGTATCCCAATGTATTTATGGGCAATTGATCAAAGGGCGAGAAATGCCGAAAAAATTCTTGTGTTTCTTTGACGTTTTAAGAGATTTTACAAACGGTTCTGGTTATTTTGTTAGAAATTTGTCAAATACATACTCACAATAAGTATATGTAAGATTATAAATATATATAAATTGAAACTTAACAATACAAAAACACAAAGAATAACATTTGAAATAAAATCAAAGATTAAAAATACTGCAAAATTATTGGGAATACATATCGTTTAGGGCTTAACTTGGGGAAACCACGTTGACTTCATTTGTAGAAAATTAAATCATATTACGATGTATCAATTAAGAAAGATAATTCAAATGACTGATGTTGAAACAGCTAAACTAGTATATTACAGTAATTTCTACTCTAATGTAAATAATACTATGCTACTACACTGAAAAACCGATATACAGTCGCGAGCAAATGTTATAGGCACCCTAAATTTTGAGCGAATATCACAGTAAAAAATGAGAAAATAAAAACTTGAAGGTAATACATTATACATATGTAGTATTTTAAGGGATCTTATTAATTTGTTGCATATTGGAGTGTTTTTAGTACAGCTATAATAGTTTTTAGATGGTGGGGGAAAAGTGACATCTCGAAGACTTGAATATATTTAAAAAAAAATAATACATTTACAAAAGGTATCTATAAAGACTATTGTAACCATAAGGACGATTATATAAACGTTGAAATATCTGTCACAAAAAAAATGCAAAAAACGTGAAACCCATTGATTTTGTCAAAGTGCCTATAACATTTGCTCGCGACTGTATTTAAACCAACCAAATATATTTTCTTTGAAACAAGCACACCTATTGACTGAAATAAAATATTTGGTTAGAAAGTTTAATGTATTCAAAATAAACAAATTATTTAGTTCACTATGATCTTAACACAATCACAATAATATAGTTCAACTTTGTAAAAATGTTGGATTGGTTCAATTATTTTCATATTGTTGAGACAACATCGGTACTTTGTTAACTCAAACAAATTTGCAAAGATTGTAAGCTTTTTACAGTAAGAAATTAAGAAATTAATGTATTTTTGCCAATAACTGTAATAATTAAGAGGAATTTTTCCTAAGAAAATTTTCTCCTCACGCAGGATTCGAACTAGAGGTGGGTCGGATTCGTATGATTCATCAGTATATTCGATTCCCATATATGATTCGTACGGTACGAATCTTTACTATTTATACGGTTCATACGAATCCGTATCGGTACGACTCTTGTATACTAGTATAGTCAAGGAGTCGGAGTCAGACTTCGACTTCGACTCTGACTCTGACTTAAACCTAATTGTACAAGCGGGTTTAAAAGAGATAGTATAAGTGCATACCAAAGTCAAAGCAATAGTAACGTTTTTTAAAAAAAGTGCCCAAGGATTATCAAAATTAAAAGAAGTAGAAAAGCAATTGGGTTTTTCCAGAACTAAGCTTAAAACAAGACGTTCCAACTAGATGGAACTGGACGTACATAATGTTTGAGAGGATCTTGAGAATAAGGGAACCACTTGTATCCACCATAGCTATTCTTAATTCTGATCTAGGCCACTTAACCGCAAAAGAATGGAATTTAATTTCATGTGCTTGTAAGGTTTTAAAGTATTTTAATGAAATAACAATAAAAATTAGTGCCGACGAAAATGTTACAATTTCCAAATTAATTATTTTAAGCAATTTAATATTACAATATTGCCAAGACCTTCAAAATGATGATGTGCCAATAGAATTTAAGAATATGTTGCGTGTCATTATAGATCAGATATCTACGAGATTTAAGGGTATTGAAGAAAATATCTTGGTCGTTGACGCTACATTCTTAGATCCACGCTTCAAAAAGGAAGGTTTCCAAACAGAAACAACACATGAGAATTCCAAAGCATCGAACATCGAGCAGGGCAGTACTATAATTGTGGAAAATATGATCAATTTCAGTGAAAGTGCCACCATTCTGTAGATGTAACTGATTCTATTTTGGATGAATATGATAAAAATACAGCTCATTTAGTAGAGAGTCGAAGCTCAGATACTGCTTGCCAAGTGGAGATAAATCGATATATAGCTGAACCTCTTTTAAGGCGAACTGAAAATCCTTTGCTTTGGTGGAAAAATAAAAAATCAATATATCCAACATTATTTGAGTTAATGAAGAAGAGATTGTCTATACCTGATACATCCGTACCATGCGAGCGTGTTTTTTGAAAAAGTGGACAAATAGTGACAGATAAACGGTCAAGAATAAATTCAAAGACGGTATCATATCTGCTTTCTCTTAATTTTAATATAAAATATTGAATATCTGCTAATATCTTATATCTATGTATGTGCCTGTATTCATCAAGACAATTTTGTGTTTAACCTTTGATGAAATTTTTAGATTTTCCTATTGTTATTAACAAATAATAAAACAAAATAATCCATTATTGCTTCATTTTGTTTCATTTTACGAAAATTTCAATTTACCGTTTTTTTTTTGCAAGATCCTTAGAATAAAGTGCAAAGAGTGATTAGAATTCTAATTACAAAGAGTCATGAATCATCACAAACCTGTATGAATTCTTTACAATATTTCGGTATGAATCGTATTACACGAATCTTTAATTTTAGGAGTTATTAGGATTCGAATCACTAAAAAGATTCGAATCGCCCTCCGCTAGTACGAATCATATTATAGGAATCTTTAATTTTAGGAGTCGTTAAGATTCGAATCACGCACAAGATTCGAATCGCCCACCGCTAATTCGAATCTACATAATCTCGTACTCCGGACGAACGCTCCACCAATTAAGCTAGAGAGGAGCATATAGATTCGAGCGATAAATCGATAATATTTAAGAAGGACGTCGGTCTGGCAAGATCATGGAACAAATGCATAAGAGCTATTAAAAAAAGTAAAGAGTAAAGAACATTTATTTATTTTCAACATTTTAATATATGCAGAACAGAATTACACAAATTTTGAAACTCAATCAGATGTGCATAGTTACTCTACGACGTTTAATAGTGATTTGAGAATACTACATGATAGATTGTCCACAACGCAACAGTCGATAAAATATCAGTCCACAAAATTCTTTAATTCATTGCAACATGATATTAGAGTATTACCATTAAAACAGTTCAAATGAACTTTAAAACAACACTTGATTTTTGTGCTTTTTATGCTATTGAAGATTTTTTTTTGCTACAAAATCAATATGAAACACATTTGTTTAAGAATTTATGCTTTCTTTGTATTTCTTTTTAGTACTACTTATAATGTGCAAAGGTGTAAGCACGACAACCTGTCGAGTTTATTCAAGACACCATTTTTTCCTTTATATGTTAGTCATAAGTAAACGAGAATTCTCCTTAAAATAAATGTAACAAAACCAAGAAGAAGAATAATTATAACGATCGCATTTCCTATATTCGCAATCACCAGATCAGTGGTAACAGCTATTTGACACGTAAACGCTTAACGCGGTCAGCGTAAGAACAGAAGGCCTTGAAGAACAACGAGCGACGCTGCTTGACAGCTGCACCGAAAAAATTGTAGTAAAATTGCTGTAACAAACGGGTAACACGCTCAACGACGTCTTGAAAGGTATATAACTTAATTGCGAGACGATATTCGGGTTGAAGGATCATACAGGGTGTAACAGTACTAACGCCGTGGTCTCTGGTATTAGTCAAATGGTAACAATTTTTGAAATATTGTACATTAGGATATACAGAGTGTTTCGAGACATTGTTTAAAGATTTTAAGGGCATGTAGTACGATCGAAAATAAGGTTAAAAGTCATAATAAACATATGTCCACAAATTAACTGTTTACGAGATAACAGCGATTTTATCGCAATTGCAGAATAAGTTTGCTTTACCGGTTTTTATTAAGATGTTATTGCATTTTAACATAAAATAGATTATAACTAAAGAAGATGTTCAAAATGACGTCCTTGCATTTCGACACAGGATCTACATCTGCTTTCAAAGGAAGCGCGCACTCTTTCAAAAAAAACAACGGTTTTTCTCGTATTATCTGGCAAACAGTGTTTCTATTCGTTGGCGCAACTCTGGAAGATCGTTTACCGGTGTTGCGTACACTAAACTTTTCAAATAACTCCAGATACTGAAGTCCAACAGGTTTAGATCGGGAGACCTTGGAGGCCAAACAATGGGACCTGTTCGCCCTATCCATCTCCCAGGAAATTCATTGTTAAGATGTTCCCTAACAGCATGCAAACCAGAGGTTCAGTCTTAGATTTATAGGTAAATCTTCCGAAAGTTCAGGTAAAGTATTTTCCAAAAACTCGAGGTATGCAGGACCTGTTAAGCGTTGTGGCAAAACAATCGGTCCTAACAACCGTTCCCCTATCATGCCTAACCAGATGTTTAGAGAGAAACGTTGCTGATGCCTGGCTTCAACGGTAGCATGAGGATTCTCGTCACACCAAACGTGATTGTTGTGGAAATTAAATATTCCATTTTTAGTAAAAGCAGCTTCATCAGTGAAAAGGATGTTATCAGCGAAATCTGGCCGATCAGCAGCTGTTCGCAAAAACCACTCACAGCAAGCCCTTCTCGCTTGATAATCCGGAGCAGTAAGGGCTTGTACCCGTTGAATATGGTAGGGGTATATGAGTTACTCATGAAAGTTCTCCAAACAAGATTGCTGCTTACATCCACTTGAGTCGAAATTCTTCCAACACTAGTTTCGGGATTTTCATCAATAATATTCAAAATTCGATCTTCTATCTGTGGAGTACATGCTATTCTCTGCCGTCCAGTATCACAAGACCGCTTTCTCAAACGAACCAGTTTCTCTTAGTCGTTGAAACAGCGTCTGAAACATCATGCGAAGGCAGTTTGCGATCAGGAAACGTTTCAGCATAGAAGCGACGTGCTTGTAAAGAATTCCCATTAGCACAACCGTACATGAACACCATATCGCTCATTTCAGCATTAGAATACGCAACCATTGTAATGGCTACAAATTGCACAAAACGTCAAATTAAACTGTTATAAAACAATAGCCATGTACTACTAGGAACACTCGCTGTTATCTCGTAAACGGTTGATTTGTGAACATATGTTTATTATGACTTTTAACCTTATTTTCGATCGTACTACATGCCCTTAAAATCTTTAAACGATGTTTCAAAACACCCTGTATATGTAAGCGGATTAGATCTATAATTTAAAAAATGATATGGAATTTACAGGATGTTCCAAACTTTAGCAGCCAGTTTTTTTTTAATGGAACGCCCTACATTTTATGGCAATTTTAAAATGTACACTAAAAACTTGTTATGTTACATTTTTCAATTAGAATATTTATTGGTAATATTTGAATTATTTTTCTTTGTAGCGTCTTGTTGCATCGTCTATTAATTCTCGAATTATAGTGTTTGTTTGTAGTATGTTATTGCCTTTCCATCGGGGTAGTACTCTCTTTTTCTATCTAGAAGTTCTGCGAGAATTCTCAGAAAGATTCGACATTTTTGGGGGGAATCGTTGTTTGAGATTTCCGATAAGTGTTGTTAACGATTTATGTGCGATTTTTGAATTTTGAAGAAGTTTGGTTTGGAGTTGGTTTTTAGCACACCTATTTTATGCTTTGAACGCATTTTCGACGTTACACGTCTTTCTTTAAGGCATTTTATCGGAACCACACAGCAGTAAGCCATTTTACTTTTTCGCATTTTTCTATTCTTGACTAATACATTTGTTTGTCTGAACGTACTGCTGTGACATTTTATGTTATTTTAGAAAAATATATTGTCTACACCGGAATTTACATTTTCGTTACTAGAGCTGGGCCAATTTAATTTATTTTCTTCTTACTAAAGATTGGCCAATTTATATTACATGTTTTGTAGTGTTTTGATAAGGATTTGAATTACAATATAAATTAGATACATTTTTTAAAAATACTCAAACATTTATTTAATATTTTTACGTAATTTAAATTTTTATGTTTAATTTTCGTGCGCTTTCGAGTTATTGCCACGAAATTATTATTATTAATATTTTAAGTAGTTTTTAAGTTAGGTTGAGATGTACAACTTGACTGATTTATCTCCCCTCAGCAAAGTCGCCATATAAAAAGTGGGGAGGAGTGGGGGTAAATCAGGACAGTAGTACACGAGTCATCTAAGTGTAAGGTTAAGAATAAAGAGTAGTTGTTTAACAAGGGAAGCTGAATTTTATTTTATTAAAACGTGCATCACACAAAGGGTTAATTGATCCAGGTAGGTACCCTATATATTTATTTATTATTAATTATTTAACCATCAATAAGCGAGTTACCCCGAGTTACAGAGTCGCAGTTTAGCACCCGTGACATTATCTTACTGAATTATGGTAAATATATGTCCTGTCGTTCATTATTGCCGATATTCACGATTATACAACACCTATAAGTAAGCCTTATCGCATTTCAATTGCGTTTATTGCGTGCGCAATTTTGTTATTTTAAACGGAACACCTAGTATATCTCTACATTGATAGATAGAAATTTTTATTGTCTTTAAACCAATATTAGGCTTTCCTATGCTTATCTCTACAAGTTTTGAAGTTATTTGGGTTTTTTAGATGGTGTAAATATTTTGCCATTACCTAACGTTGATTTAGATGTCATGTGCATAAATATTTTTAATTATATAACTTTAACATACAAATAACCATATGATATAAAGAACTTCTAGAAAAATCCTGTCTTTATTATATTTAATCTAATTGCTTTATGGTAGATCTACACTTTCAGAATAGAACAAATAGAAAAGTTATCGGGTTTTCAAGTTACATACGCTGCTAATACTGATAAAAGAGAAAAAAATAAGGAGCAAGTTCCACCAGGTAATTTCTATAATTATACGTAGCCGGCAAATATTCGTTTGATCTTCGATGTTGTTTAATAATTATCAAGCTAGGAATCATTTACTTTCAGTATCTGGAATTTCTACACATAAAATGGATTTATCTAGACTCTTGTAAAATCGTTTTGGTATCTTCATTAATAAACTCTTATAAATATTGCTCTATTTTTTAATAAGAACTACGGTGCATTAGCTTATCACTTTGAGTAAGGAAGATCCTATACCAAATTTGAAAAATTTAAGATCATTTGTTGTCGACGAAATCATTGGAAGTGTTTTAATGATTTTTCTCGTAAGTTTTGTGGTAATACTTAAGTGTTGAACATTACTATAAAAACTCAAATACTACTGTCAAATCTTAGATTAAAAAAAAATTGTACCACGATGGAAGATACCAAATACTTTAGTTTATTGGAATACATCACAGAAATATGACCGAACCAATCGACATTCAGACTCCTCAACGCTATAGAGTAGAATTAGTCTTGAGACTTGGTGATCAACACAGTAGAATGCCCGCGTCAAATAACAGAAGATACCAGTAGGACATTGACCAGAATTCAAACAATTCACGATTTGATTTATTAATGAATAAACGGACATAAGCTGTGTTCGCAGAGGAATCACAAACTAGTCAGAGCCAATCATATACCGTGAAATCAGTCAGAAAACTGTTTCGGATTTCTTTGAGCCAATCGAATCGCGTCTGACTAGTTTGTGATTCCTCTGCGAACACAGCTATAATTGTCTAGTGATTCCGCCTGAAGCCATGCTATGCTGCCTATTCGAAATTCTGTTATTTTCTTTGAGATGGACTAAGCAATCTATCAAGCATAGCATATTCAAATATTTTGGAAAAACATGAGCATATCATTTACTATAACAGACGAGGTACGTCATTACATGCAAATTCGGGCCATGCAATACCTTATTATTAAAATAACCAACTAACATATTACTTATTCATGTTCAATTAAAGATACTGTGTTGGTGCCTACTGCTTTTCAAATTGCATGCTTGTCACCATCTTGTGTCCCAATGTATTCCCCACCAATTTAGTTATAGCTGTCAACTGTCAAAGGGTTATTTCTGCATTTGCAGTAAAAGTGTGGGGAATTTGCGTTTATACTTGGTTATTTATTTATTTAAAAATAAGTATTATTACAACTAAATCATATCGAAACCATTGTGTAAACAATCGAAGGAGTTAATAGTTTCGTTAATCATGTATTTCGACGCAGAACGCGAAAACAACGGGCCATTACTCCCGTTAACTTTCGTGCGAGGAGTATAAAAACAATATATTTTTAATGTCATATTCTTTACAGTATTTCGTTTTAGAGAGTAACGAGTGTTCTCAAAACATTCATGTTGCAAACAGAACAAAATTTCACTCCATGAGTAAAACAATGAATTACATCCACTAACCCCAAACGAAAATGCATACGAAATAAATGTTGTAAAAATTGTTTATTCTACTCATTGTCAATGTGCTATTGGAATAGTATATTAAAAGACAAGTTTCATTTTGACGTTTCAAAGTACGAATTCAGAGTTTAAGAAACGAGTGGCGTAGCCACGAGTTTCTTAACTGAATGAGTGCTTTAATGTCAAATGAAACGTGTCTTTTATGCTATTTTTTGCAATTAGTTTTAAATTTCTCTTTTTGTAAAAGCAAAACGAGAAAAATTTGAATAATCTAGGGAAATTTTGTGGCGGTTGTCACCAGTTGTCACTTGGTTTGGCACAAGATTTAAATTGTCACATTTTTGAAATTTGTTATATATTATATTACTAAAGTAATTATTTATAATATTTAATATGAGTTCTACAACTTTTTCATGCACTCCGCCTGAAATACGGCAAATTGCTGAAAAAACCATTAATAATTTTACTTCCGGAGAAATCGTACACTATGTATCAAAAGCGATACAAAATTTTGAAAAATGGTGCAAGAAAAGGAATTCTTCATGTTTTCTGAGAACGTCTTACTTGCTTATTTTGAAATGCTACGTAAAGATTATAAATCGTCATCATTATGGTCGATTTATTCGATGTTAAGATCGTGTTTAAAATGTACATAGAAATGTGGATATATCAAAATATATGAAACTTCAAGCATTATTAAAACGGCTATCTAAAGGTTATCAAACAAAAAAATCTAAAATTTTAGAAGAAGAAGATATTCATAGATTTTTGAAACAAGCCGATGATAAATATACTTAGCTATAAAGGTTAGTGTGATTTTATTTCGTTACTTTTTTGTAAATTCTTTATATTCTAGGTTATTTTGATAATAGGATATATGGAGCCTGTAGGCGAGAAGAATTAATTAATATATGTGTGGAAGATCTTCAATACAATTCCGATTCCATTATAGTCAACATACCTAAAACAAAAAACAATGTACCCAGAATCTTCGCAGTGACTGAATGTAAACTGCATCGAACTTATTAAAAAAGTATAATAATCTGCGGCCTAAAACAGTTACTCACAAACGTTTTTTTCTAACTTATCGTCATGGCTGCTTAATTAATAGCCCTATCGGTATTAAACACCATGGGAATGTTCTAAACAAATTGTCAGTTTTCTTCATTTACCAGATCCTCATCTTTATAAGGACATTGTTTTAGAAGATCCAGTGCGACACATATAGCAAATACTGGAGGTGATATTTTTAACTATAAAACGATTAGGTGGCTGGAAAAGCACGGCTGTTGCTGAAGGTTACGTTGCCTCTTCTATGAAAAATAAAATTGATGTTGGAAATATGTTTGCACAGGAAAATAATGTGAATCTACCTGGAACTTCTGGGAATGGGTTCACAGTTTGAGTACTCCAACAGAAGCAATATCACTATCGTCAGAGAACGATAATTTTCAACAGAATGTTTTCTACTGCACACGTATCACTATCACTTCGAAAGATAATTCAAACGTTAATATAAATGTTTATAATAGTTGTACTATTTCAAAGATTAATTAAAAAATATCAAATCTTACAATGAATTTTAATATAATAACCTCAAACTTGCTTACAAAATGTCATATTGACATCTTCATTTCTGTTGCAATGTGACCAACTTAAAATAAATCTGCTTAAACGTTCCATTTCCATTACGCAACTAGTGCTGTAATAGACCCTATTACGGCACTAGTGGAATAAATGGTATGGTTACGGCACTAATTGCAAAAACACAATTTATAACATGTACGAAAACAGTGAGTATATACAAATATTGTTTACAGAAGTGGTTCTTTCACGTACATTTTTCAGACTAACATAACACATTAAACATTTTGAACAGTGTTCTTAAAGAGAAAAGACATTTCTATGGTTTGAACACACATTGTTGTGGTAGATATTATTTGTTCTCAAAAGAAAAGGAAGTTTGTTACGAAACGATGGATGAAATATGGCAGATCGGAGGATGCATACAATCGTATAAAGCGGATTGAATTAAATTAGTCTGGAAATTTGATGTACTTGGTGTACAACATATTGGAAACGAAATTCAGAAGTAGTAAATCAGAGAGATTGGTTTGGATAGAGAAGAAACTTGCATACTAATCGTTACTGTGAATACTTTAAGCGATAATGGTCCCGATTAAATTTATTGTACTCACTTGTGCTTTTTTGTTATTTTTTTTCCACTGCTATCGTGATTAACATACTTTAAATCCTGATTTTCAAAAAGAATCATCACTAATATTAACGGTAAATGTTATTTTTAAGAGTTTGTTTATTCAGCTGTCAAAAGTGTTTGACAGTTAAATAACCTAACGCTTTTTGTTTACGTTTTGACAAACGGAAAATTTGCAACACGGTCGTGACGTCATAGCAAACTGACTCACTACCTCGTCTGTTATAATAAATGAACTATAAGAGCTATTGGTTGATAATTCGTAGACTTTTTTTGTGCACTGGAATGAGTATATCAGAGGCACTTACCATTTGTCACTTCAATATATAATCTTTCTTGGGATAATCCATGTTTTGGAGGTAAGGGATATCAATATTATTTATTTTTTTTAGGAAAATTAAAACAAAAGATTATTGGAATAAATAATATTTATTTAATATTCATGTAATTATTTTGATACAATTATAGTAGGTATGTACTTTTACGGATTACTTTACTGGAAACAAGACTGTCGTGTGTTCTTCTTATTTTAATCTCTCATTTCATGCTTAAGTGTCGTTTCTCAGAAATCGGTATGACGTAGATATATATGTAGATAATTTGCAATCGACTATAGTTCTTTATTGAATTTCATTTAACAGGAGATAAGAGTCGATTTAAATGAAATTTTTAGAATAGCTATCGCGCATTGTGCTATTTTCCACCGAACTAAACGGTGTTCGTGCAAAAGACTTTGGCTTGTTGGATTCATTTTCTTCGATTTGACGTGGAAAAGCCACGCTGTTACGCGATAGGCGGAGTTTTATTATTCTATTTTATTCGGGGATAATTTTAGATAATCTAGTTGTGAGAAGTTTCAAAACTGTCGTGCAAGATCGCAATGAAATGAAAATATTATTTTTAATTTTTAAACACGTGAATGCTTCTATAAACTTTATAAATAATACGAAAGCAGACTTTTTCTTTTTTTATATGTAAATTTTTCGAATATAACAAACCCACTTCGAAATTTCCCCCTAAAAACGATTTACATAATAACAAAAAAAAAAAAAAAAACGAGTTAACAGGCATTAAATTAAACACAAAATACTAACCACATACATTATTAAGTCACTTATCGTACAAAGAGATCTTTTCAATTATATACCTTTTCCTTAACTTTATTAGAGCACCCAACTCTAAATACGTAATAATGAAATTAATTTCAAAAGATAATGGAATTAATTTATCTAGGGCATAATTTAGAATAATTTCAACAAGTATACGACCTAACAGACAGGCCGTTACGTGTTCAAGTTTTATGTATTCGTCGGGGAATAAATTCTATTCAATTATATTATCAAGGTGACGGGTTAGCTTAAACAGTATGTAGTACGTAGTACTTGGCTACTTGTTCGCTTGAATAAGTGCTTTATTGAGTAATTTTACGTTAAGAATTCTTAAGGTAAATGAGGTGAGTGCTCATTTAAACGGTCGATTAACTATAATTAACTTAATAAAAGTAAACACATTAAATAACGGTCCCTCTTGAATCGAGTCTAGTATTATACGGTTAATACCTCACATCAAGTTGGCATTTTAATTAATTTCGTTTCTATAGAGTTGGTATTATTGCAGATATACACATTCACGCGTTTCATTATATGTAGGTATTAGTGCAAATCATATATATAATACTACTATATTGCGGGTATGTGCTCAAAAATTCCGAAATCAAAGGGAGATAGCTATATCGGATATGCCACAACGTTCTGGCTGCATTATGCGCATGCGCGAACCTTAAATAACACATGTGTTTCTCGTTGACAACTGTGCATATGCTAACGGTTGATCACTGTTTATTGGTGATATTGTGGTTAATATCCATTGCTGTTGATTATTTTATATTATTTTAACTGTCATGAATTAGAATTGAAGTCTGTATAAATATTTAGTTTTTTGGAATATAAAGATGGTAAGATATTGCTATTTGTGTGGCCATCAACAAACAAGGAAAACGTGAAGGCTTCTACGCATAGGTAAAGCAATAGTTATAATGAATATATTGTTAGTAACAATAAACTTACATTTTCTTCAGATTTCCTAAAGACGACAACAGACGATCTGCCTGGAAAAATGTTTGTGGATTGTCAAATGAAGATGATGTAACAACTTTATTGATTTGTTCGGCTCATTTTATTTCGGAGGATTTTGTAGAACCAAATGCAAAAATACTTGGGCGAAAAAGTCTCTATCTAAAATCTACAGCCATACCATTATTTCCTACAGTAACAGATAAAAGTACATCTACATCGAGAACTGATATACATATAGTTAAAGAAACAGATAAAATATTCTTTTTAATATATGCATTCTATTTCGATACATTGAATGTATATTTTTCCTTGTAGTGGCTGTCAATCATGACGAGATTTTAGTAATAGATGATAGAAATACCCAGTTTCCTACTGTAGAAACAATGGATATGAATTATGCAGGTAATACTGGATTTCTTGAAACTTGAAACATACAACCAACTACCACAAGTCGTACACTACTTCATATGAACCCCATGAATATACCGCCGCCTTTCTCTCATCATCCCGTGATAGCAAAAGATAGCTATGGTTACATGGATATTCACACCTTGGGAAGATGTTCCATAAAAGCATTTATATGGAATAGAATTCTCTCAGTTTTAATACCCCTAAACTGAATTTACATATTTTGAGTCAAGGGATTTTTAATAATCATTGCATGCAATTATGTAAATTAATTATTGAATGCTACATATCTATTCGATTGTATCATGAGGGAAAAATATCATCAAAGGATGAGAACATACATCAGAAATATAACAAATTGGTTCTTTTCCAAAATCAATAAATGTAAAAGTGGTTTTTTATTCACCTTTCCCAACTACTTTGCTAGCTTTTAAAAAGAATCCTTTTTTTATCAGTGTAATACCTATTGTGTTTTGTAAACAATGTAAATTGATTGAATTTGTTATGGTAAGTTGAAATAAATATTCTCATATGAACATCAATGTATTATTTACCAGTATTTATTACGATTCACCTATCCACTTTTGTATATTTTACAGAATTAGTACATCTCTTATCTATTTATAGAGCATAAAGGTTTAAATTTTCGTTTGCATATATCACTATAAAAAAAGGTCATTCTCTTAACAAATGAGGAAAATTTGTACTCTTCTTCCAACGAATGATCATTCCATTATTACAATCATTTGATTATTGAAATCATTCGATTATGCCCATCACTACCAAATTGTTTCGTTCGCACATGCGCAAAATAATCGTAGAACCATGTTAGACAAAGAAACTCATTTTCCATCTCCCTTCATCGGCGAAAATTTTTATCATTGGTTTTATACGAGACACGCAATATAGTAAGTAGTATTATATATATGGTGCAAATAAAGGGCTAAATTGGAATAATAACTGAAAAATTGATATAAGTTGGTGTTGTCTAAAATATTATTTGAAAAGGAGTACCGATCGGAACTTCGTTAAGGAATAAACTAAGCTGTATGGGTAATACGGTCTATTTAATAAAACTACTTAATCACCTTAATATTTCGTCATATATTTTATGACTTCGTCAGGAGGAAATCTACAATATTACAAAGGATATGAACCAATAGTAATGAAAGATGTAAAAATAATACTTACAAATTCAAATAAAATAATAAAATTCAAAGTTTTTGAATATAGAATTTTTAAAAAGTCAAAAAAACATTTTTGTAAATAAGGTAATGTTACTAGATATTATGTAAAATGTTACAATAAATATGGTTATGTTGATTTGTGTCTGTTTTGAAATTAATTGAATTTTGATTACTGTTAATATGAACCATTTCTAGGAATAACCGCTTTTTGTAATTATTTTCAACAAGAATTTTAGTATTATCATAATTAAAATTATGATTTTGGTCTTGATGTTGAAAGTAATTACAATTTAATAAAATACAACTCGATTTGAAAATATCAACGTTCCGAAAACTTTTGCTCTTTTTTGACGCCAGCTCCCTGACTATACCGGGTGTCCAGCCTAAGATGCAACGGTCCATAGCCGATTTATTACTGTTTTTTTTGAAAAAATGTTTCAAATAAATATTGTCTCGAATCATATTCTGCACATGTTAAAATTAGTTTCAGTAATGGCGGACTTCCGGTTGTACCAGAAGTAGAGACTAACTTTATTATTTTAAATGGAACACCCTGTATATTATTGTACTTTTGGATACCTTGTTAAATTTAAATAACAATACGTTGTGTCTACCTATCTAGTTAGAAATAAAAAAATAATCGCATATCCAACATTCGAAATACTCACTAATAAACTATTTGTCTTTTGTTTCTTCAAGTAAATTTGAATACCTACTTCTGCTAGTAATTGCCCCTGATATTTTCAGTAAACGTCAGCACAATAATTGGTGTTTGTTTGAAATTGTTTTTTAATGAAAAGCAAAAGGGTTTCAAAAATGGAAATTAACAAAATAACAAACAAGTGGTTAAATAAAAATGTACAATCAATACACGACATAACTAATTATAATAAAAGTACACCAATAAGTGGATGTAATAACGGCATGAATACGTCGGCCTCACGGTAACGCATCTACTCCCCTACGCAGTTCCTATTTGACTAGTGCTTATTCACCTACTCAAGCGATAGATATTAAGTCCCCGCTCCCAATGTTTGCGATGCCGGTAATTCACGATGTATCTAGTGTTTGGGGTTGATAGGGTTTTAGCTGTATATTGCGAAGCGCCGGCCACCTTCTCCTCGTAGGTATACATTCTCCACAATAGGACTACTGGAAACAAACAAAACGGTCTAAAAGATACTTGAGATGCTTGAAGTGGCATCTTTAAAGTCAAAGTAGGCTCTGCCTCACAATACTGTCGAAGTGTAAAAGACGCATCCAAAAACTGAAGTTTTTGGATTGCGTTCTATTGGCCACTTTCTAAGCATGTCAGTATTATTGCTGCCAATCTCAAGCCTGGTGAAATACGAGGGGAAGGTGGCCGGCGCTTCGCAATATGTATCTATCGTGAAAAACTGAAAAATCGCGAATATCTCCAAAACTGTTGGAGATAGACACAATGGTACCCGTATAAAATCGAAAGAAAATCAGATTTTACATCCATTTATGTAAAAATTGCTGTACTGTTCAATTTAAAAAAAAATCAAGTTATCCATGATTTTAGAGTTCGAACATTACAGATCCCTATTTAATACCGCTGTAATTTAAACGCAACAATTTTAAAATAAAAGACGTCTGCTGATTCATGATTAAGCGAAAACTGAAAACCGCATCTTTCTAACTTTCGTGTTTCCGGAGATATTTCCAAACACCGCAGACATTGTAAATGTCATTTTTTTTCGAAAAACGTCATGTAATTCGGAAACGGTACAACTTAGCCCCAATGTATGCCTAATGTATTGTTATTTAAATTTAACAAGGAATCCAAAAGTGCAATAATATACAGGATGTCCCATTTAAAATAATAAAGTTAGTATCTGCTTCCGGTACAACCAGAAGTTCGTCATTATTGAAACTAATTTTAAAATGTGTAGAATATGATTCGAGGCAACATTTATTCGAAACATTTTTTCAAAAAAATAATAATAAATCTGCTATGAACCGTTGCATCTTAGGTTAGACACCCGGTAGGTGCCATTTTTGCAGTTTGCCTGATTTTCCTATCTTCTTATCTCTTCTGTGCGGGTGAACATATACTATCGTATTTTCAAGGGTTTATTTTCCTTCCTCATTGCAATTGCAAGACTTGTAACACTTAATTAAGGAAGAGTCTTTAGTTACAAAAAAAATATGGATTTTCTAACTGTCTGAGGCTCATTAAGAAGACATTACCTTTAGAATTTCTGTAAAAATCTGCTCATTTATGTCAAGTGTGCAATAATTCATTTAAAGCATGATGCGTAAGGTAAATACATTTTTTTTTTTAATTTGCACAACTTCCATTTTTTTTTTTAATAATAATCTTTGAGAAGATTAATTGATAGCTGATAACACCGTATTTTTCTATTTTTCCCCCAAAATATTTTTTCTTCCAAGCCAAAATCCCTTTTCCATTCGAAGTTATAAATCATTAAACATTTCCAAATCCTCCCTCCACGAACCAATTTTCTGAGAAAGAACACCTAAGCATGCTTTTAACATCTTCTTCTGTTTTTATATAGCATTCAGTTGAAAACAAATTATAACCTGAATCAATGACAAACATGTACAAATTTGCTGTAATCGTATTTATTTAAACAGATTTCTTTAAACTGTGTAATATGTTTGTGTCTACACCAAATTTGAACTTATGTTATCTTTTATTTTTAATTATTATTTTTCTTTGTATATTCTAACGTTATTTTTCGTATTTATATCTATTTATGTATAAGGTATGTATTGCTGATAGGTGGGGTTTATTGTTAAATTTATCGGTTTGTCATTTTTATTTTGTTGGAACAAAAAGAGTTTTGGGCTGGGATATAGTTATATTTAACTATTAAACATTATTATTATATAAAGTCTTTTTTCACCACCATATTTTCTTTATTTATTATTTTATACACTAACTATCACGATGTATCTTCATTATTAAATCCTTAAATATTAATAAATAATAATAATAATAATAATAATAGTCATAAATTTTTATATTTCGTCGTCAATTTATTCATTTTTATTCTGCACGAATTATAGTACACAAGGGTATAAAATAACAGGGCGGTATAATGGATTTAGGACTAGGGTACGGGAAACATATTTGCTATATTTACAAATATATATATTATATAATATAATATTTATAATATGTATAGATTCTCAAATATTTTTTTTTGATCGGCTAACTCGATTCTATGCCATTGCTGTTAGGTACAATATTTGGATGAAAATCCGGAAATTTCGTTGTATTGCAACGCTATTCGTGAACGGTGACGCGCTGTTTCCTCGATAATAGGGGTACCGGTAGGTCGTCTACTTACACCGATAACGTTTTTTTTTTTTTTTTGTAATACACTCATAGAATTTTGGTATGGAATCTTTATTATTTATTAGTGTCAAATTTGTGAATTAAATTTTTTTAGTAAATGGTTT